>JAOVVI020012257.1:0-12308 GCA_028571085.2 Nepenthes alata | reverse complement strand
ATTAATAAGGATAAAAGCGTTATTTTGATAAATTATCACCTTATTCCTTATATAATTTTACAAACCAAATATTAAAATATAAATTTTTAATTAATTTTATTATAACAACCAAAGATAAGAATAATAATTTTTAACTCTATTTTTATCCAATTCTATTCTCTGAAAATATATATTTCTCATCTTATTTCATTCCAACAATCAAACGTGTCGTTAGAGTTTTAAATTAAATATAAATTAAGACTTATATTAGTAAATAATTTGGGGAGTTAGAATTTGCCAGCCTCATCCTTCAATAAAGACGACAAAGATTGAAGAATAAATATGGTAAAGAAAAGGCAAGTTCTTATGGAAACCTGAATAATTCAAATAAAATATAATACATTTTTGTAGAAAAGACAATTTCTGAACCTGCTAATTTTAATGGAACTAAAATTAGGGTTTCCTTTAAAACCCTAATCTCTTCAAAAATTTTGAAGTGGTATTTAAAAGTAGATTGGTACACATACCATATGAGAGATGAGAGTTTGAATCAGAACATAGTATACTCAACCCAATGAAATTATGAAGTTACGGGTTTTATCCAAACCCGATCAATTGGTGTTGGTTATATCGAGTTTAAGGTTTTTTTTTTTGATCGATACGGCATAGGGATGAGACACACCAAACAGAGAAACAGAGTAACCACATGAGCTGATGAGGAGGACGATTTCCAGTCTACCATGAATAAAACATGTAATTCCAGTCACTATATATTGGTTGGAAGTTCAGAAAACAGAAAACGGTGAAACCTAAACTAGAAGGGTCTTCAACTGACTTGTTTTTTTCTGCCGGAAAAAAACATGCCTGAGTCTCGACCTTAGAGCAGTCCTCAGCCGCCCGGGGGCTCATCCAGCTGATGTTCTCTCGGATTAGTCAATCTTCAGAGAGGAGTAGATCTTTCGCACGAACCAGAAGCATGAGTAGAAGCCAATTGTCCCGGTCAACACGAAGAATGCAAATGAGCCAATTAGCATATAGCCAAAGTAGAGGATGCCAGAAATCAGCTTTGTAATTTCCAATTTGGTGAAGAAATAGAACACGGAGTACAAGAAAAGGTAGAGCGCAGATGAGCCGGCAGTCATGTATGACCTCCACCACCAAAGATAATCTTCGCTGCACAACTGGAAGTAGCAGAGGACTATGGTTATCTCGGCACATGTGATGATGAGGATGACGAACACAATGAATAGGAAACCAAAGATGTAATAGAACTGGTTCAGCCAGATGGATGTCAAGATGAAGAACAGCTCAATAAAAACCGCACCAAAAGGAAGAATGCCACCAACGAGTATGGAAAATGCAGGCTTCATGTACCATGCCTGCTCTGGAATCTGCCTCGGAATTTTGTTTGTTTTCACGGGGTCGTCAATTGCTGCATTTTTGAATCCCAAGTAGCTGCCGACGAAAACTAAGGGAACCGATATGCCAAACCATAATACAACCAATGCAAACATAGTTCCGAAAGGCACCGCGCCTGAAGATTTCTCTTCCCAGATCAAGGCATTCAACAGAAAGAAAGCACAAAAGAGTATCCCAGGGAAGAAGAAGGCTGTTTTCAATGCGTTCTTCTTCCACTTGGGGCCTTTGAACATTTTGTACAAACGGGCTGAGGAATAACCGGCAAATAATCCCATGAAGACCCACAAAAGGACCATGGCAGTCATCAGACCTCCACGGTTAGATGGTGAAAGGAAGCCAAGCAATGCAAATATCATTGTGACGAGTGTCATTCCAAATAGTTGGACTCCTGTGCCCACATAAATACACAATAGGCTTGAGTTCAGGGGCGGCCTAAAAACATCCCCGTGAACTAATTTCCACCCGGTTTCCTCCTGAGCATCTTCCTGGGTCTCCAACTGATTGTAATTCGCTATATCTCTATAAAGGGTTCGCATCATGATCATGGCCACCATGCCGGAAAGGAAGAGAACAATCATCAAGGAGTTGACAATGGAGAACCAATGGATTTGATCATCATTCATTGGAAGGTAGGTGTCCCATCTTGATACCCATTTGATGTCACTCTCCTGCAAATATCAAAGCTTATGAGAACCAGGAAAGAAACAAAGAGAAGATGAGAATAAATCACTTATGAGAATATCAGCCGATATATATAAACATTGGGGCCCTAATATTGATATTTCTCGATATCACAAAAATATTACAATATATGGTTATATCGGAGATACATCAGCCAATATACCGGATATTCAAAAAATATTAGCCAATACAACCGGTATTTGGCCAATAAAGCCCTATAAGCTTACTATTGGCCGAAACCAATATTTTTGTCCATGAATAAATTGTTGGTTTTGGGTACCTCAAAATTGACATCGTATGTAAACACAATCTCCTTATCTGTATCAACCTCTTGTGGTGATGTACCATCTTGAATTATTTCTTTTGTGCATGTTACCAATTGAGTATCCTGCTCTTTCCATTCCTTGTACTCGTGGTTGATGCTGTTGCATAGCAAAGTGAGATGGCAATGATAGATAACATATGAAGCCCATATCTAATTACCACTACCGACAAAAAAAGCAAATTTAGTGAGCCAGCTGCTCTGAGTGATACAAGGCCAGAACAATGAGAAGGGGGGGGGGGGAGGGGCTTTAAAGTGTGTTAAGAGGTCACTAAGCAGGGAAGTGAACACGCCAGAAGCAATCCATATATGCAGCTTATACATGATCAAAACCAGGCCGCTCATCTATGCCGGTCCAGCCAGCCTGAAATTCTAAAAGATATGGTTAAGGTATATGTCTAACATTGATGAACATGGTCAAAAAATTAAGACAAATCAAGTTTTCGAGACAAGATGGTCAGGGGTAAAAATGACCCACCTGGATTGAGTTTTTTATAAGCATAAATTGTAATATTTTGAATAAATGCCATTTTTCAAAAAAAAAATCTCAAAAAACATATTTTTATGTAATGATTTTATGTAAAAATTATTGTTCAAAATATTTTTTAGGTAATATTTTTCATCAAAATATTAGATTTTTCTAACATATTTTAAGTTTTTAGGTTTTTTAAATGTAAATACGAGTTTTAGAAATGTACCATAGAGATGTGTGCGCCAAGAGTGGGGCATTTCTCTTAATAGTTAAGATGTAAAGGATCTACTATAGATCTTCATTAGGTTCTTTCTTTTTGAGAGACCCCTCTCAATTTTCATTCACAAACTTTTTTGATTTGTTTAAATGGTTGAAAATGGATCCCATCCAACTCTATATTAGAAAGATGCTTTGCATAAATAAGAAATAGTTCCTTGGGCATTAGATTAGTGACTCATTAACCACCTGACCAGCCAGAACCTGTCAAGTCTACATGTTTTCCGTTCTCCACACACAGGAGTCCAAAACAGGAATAAAATGGCATTTTCAAGGGATTCCTTAAAAACAAACAAAAAACCAACAATCAAAAGGTCAATCAGTCATACATACAATTCTGTTACTCCTCTTTACATCCTATAAACAAAGTCAAGTCATGAACAAGCCACCACATCAAGGTAGATATTCACAAAAATACCATGTTTGGTCCCATTTTCTGATCATTGAAGCTCTCAAAATTCTCATATTTCAAGTTTCAATTCTCATGCTGGTTTCATTCCAGATATCATTAAACTTCAATCGAGTCAGGCAATGTGAAAATCCATTTTGACAGTCATGATTCCTCTTGCAATAGCCAAAAATAATATGGCGTAAGAGAAATCACAAAATTATTTATCCAAAAAAAATAGAAATCACAAAAAGTTCTCATACCTGGTCACTAGGTTCCTCCAATCCCAGGGTTAGCCAATAGTGCACATCAGGAAAAAGCACATAGGAGTCATTGCATGACCTATACACCACCCTCTCTTGTTCTTGTTTTCCATAATTAAAATTTGATCATCAATGATGTCTTTCATGAGAACTGGTACCATTTTCACATACCATATACTCAATCCAAAGATTCACACAGGCTTCTGGCCTAGTGGTGTGGTAAGTTGTGGGAGGTTTTTCTACCTAATAAATCCTAATGGCCTAACAGCCCAACAGACCAACCAAAGTGAGAGAAAGAGAGAGAGAAGTTTAAAATATCAAACTATAGATAATTAGCCAGTTGCACCACAAAACTTAAATAGTTAAGAAACTCACTAAATTGACAAGAAAACTCAATCAGACAAAGAAGAGATGAACCTCACTAGGGTAAATGAGCCAATAGACCCCATGAAAAGGACAAACATAATAATAACAACAAAGCATGCCCAGGTATAAATGCCATTAGCTCCCAAGTCAAGTAGCTCAAGCTCTTTGAAATATCCGATGAGCGAGAGCTTAGCTCAAGGCCTCGAGCACAAATCAATCGCATTAAGCTTGCAAGCTTGAAGGTGTGTCATGCCCCAGTTGTTCCTGAGTCATCCAATGTCATTAAAACCCTTACAAATCCCCCATTCTTGACTACTTTGATGCTGCAATGATTAAAGTGCAATAGAGGTACTTTTTCCATGAAAATTTGGATGCTGATGGAACAGGTCCTCATTATTAATCTTCATAAAACCGTTGACTAATAAGCAAGCAACAAAAAATAAGGTAAGACCTAAAGAGGGATACAAGCACAACACAAGAACAGGGAGACTTGTTATGTAATCAATTTTCTTAACACCTCTACCGATAGAATTTTCAATGTGAAACACAAAGGCAAAAGGATATTTAATAGGAAATTCTGAAGTTCTTATAGGCAGACAGAGCATAAAATCTTATTTTCTTATGTGCTAAATAAATTACCAGCCATGCTACCGAAGAGATACAATAAATATTATTACATAGAATAAGAAAGCAATCTCACCAAAAACAAAATTGATACCGACAGGCAAATATGTACTCAGAAAAAGGAGAAACCAACATACAGTAAGATTTTGAGGAACACAGAAAACTACCTGTGAGGAGTAACTTCAAACCCAACAATGCGAGCAGAATCAGCTTCTGGATCCCTATGGTAAATGACTTTGAAGCTCAGGTGATTATGTATAAAATACTTTTCGTCATTGTTCTGCACCGGTAAGCCAGCACCTTAATTATATAGCAACACACACTGCTAACCAAAAAAACAGAAGCAACACACATTGACCTAGTAAAAAGCCCATGAACTTACCCCACTATACTTTCCTTTGAATCCAATACGGAATCCATGATCATAAGCCTTGGCTTGACTTCCATCCCTCCGTTGCCTTAAAACAGCAACTGGAAGGTTGTCAAGTATCCTGTTATGTCAATCACAATTGGAAGGTCAGCACAGGAAAGGGAAGCAGAACCTATTTTTCTCTCATATAATAATTTGAAGTTTGTCATTGTACAACAAAATTTTTTTTCGCAGGGAGGGGGGAAGGGATTGTTCAACTGAGTTAGCTGTTTGCTCAGGACTTACATGTTAACCCGGTACTCATCATTAATTTTTTCCTTAAAATTCTTTGCAGTTTCAGCATTAAGTTTTTGCTTGCATGCTATTTGGCATGATTGTTCCTCTCTCATTCTGAACTGTTTCATCATCAACAAAGTTAGACTTTAAAAAGAGCAAGTATAATCTGAAAAGAATACATAGACAGACATTAACAAGATTATGATCAACATATTAGCATTAGCACGCATCACCAGAATCTCATAACTGAGAAAAAATATAAAATAATAAATTTTGAAAGAAGGCAAACAAACTTACACTGTAAATAGAATTCTCAATTCGGTCACCACGAAGAACTTCTCCCAGGTTTTCTGCACTGTTCATGATTTTTGGAGGCGTACAATAGCTTAGGAAATAGTAGTCATATGGAAGTTGAGTTTTTGTAGATGAAAGCTTATTAACCTTGACTGGAAGAGGATCTCCCTGCATATATTAATACAATAATAGACAAAGGTAAGCAGAATCCTTTTCTTTCTTTTCTCCCTGTTAAGCAACACATATTACTCACAGTGATCACTTAATGGGAAATCTCTAACGTACTTCAATTGAAAATAAGGTTCCATAAAATTCACACAACTACAAAATTTCACTTTCACTCAGCTAGAATATGAACTACTAGATCATGCATACATGCTATGCATTTGCGACTTGTATTGGCCAGAAGAGAAATATAACTGCCGGTGAGAGTACTTGTAGGGTCATAAGTCTGGCATAGTCCCCAAGTAACAGCAATCAACATCATCCATTGGATGCTTTTCCACCTTGTGCTCTCACCATCAACTCAGCTGAAGAGTTAAATTATAAGAATCAAAACATGCAGCTACATCCTTCTCCAAAGAAAGTGGCATTTTGCTGGTCAGAAGTCAGGTCTATGTCCAAAGCTAGATGCAAGAAATATGTGACACTTGATTGTAGTCAATGAGACCTTATCCTAGTTGGTTAAGGCTAAGTCCCTCCCAGGACTAAAATTTATCATAATCAATTTCCCCGGCCTGACTTTACCTAGCAAACAAACAGTGAGACTCAATTGTCACCACGCTGCTCACAGTGATATCTTTGGTAAACACAGAGTTTGCCAGACATGGTAAAACACGATGTAAAATATTTCAAACATCAGTTCCTTCACTTTAATATATTACAAACCCAAATATCCACATTTGGAAAGACCAGATTCCCTTAATAAGCATAATACTAGTTCATTAATACAAATTTACTTGTCCCAACTGATGTTGGTGAATTTAGACAACATATACTCCATCTTTATTTTTCCTGCTTAGCAAGGAGACTCATTGAAAGGCTTAGGGGATATCTAATCTCAATTCATTTAGACCTTGTAAGAATAGAGGAAGTGAAGTATGTACAAATACACAATACACGTATGATATATTATTTGCTAGATGCAAATATAAATCGATTTCCACATATAAATATATCACTAAAATAAAATTGAGATAATAAAGAAATATAGCGCATAGATTTTGGTGACGAAGAAAAATATCGATAACCAATTAATTATCGATTAAAACCATCCAAGCCTCTCTAGGTAGTGAAAACAAGGCAATATGAAAGTCAGCTTACAACTCGAGTAATACAGACGTACTAAACCTTAACCGATTTACTTCCGACATATAACCTCTATCAATAAACTCTTCGAATTTTCTCGCAGCAACATAATCAGATAGCTTTCAGTTTTCTTATCGAATTTGCTTTATTTATTAGTAAATCTCCATATACTACTAGATCCTAATGTCCACGCCACAAATGCGCCAATGAAAGTTTACAGGCTAGAGTGGAGGAAGAAGTTGGATGAGAAAACCTTGACAACTTAATCTCGAGAGAATGGTTTGGTCTTCTCTAACAATGAATCTCCTTTTACATTAAACAATGAGCGCTTTAAAGTTGTAGCCATTTTTCCTCTACATATGTGTCTCTTTGATGAAGAGAAGAGAGGTATATATAAAGAGGGTTGAAAATTAAATAAAAAATATGCCACCGTTGAGAAAACTGCACCCTAGGGCACGTGGGCTTCTTAGGTGCCCGTCAGGCGCAAAGGTAGCAACACCCTAACGCACATAAACCATTCAAGCGCACATCAAGCGCAGGTATTTTGGATAAAATATGCTCATGTACAACTCAAGTGCATATTGGATATGGGTGTACCGGACAAAATACACTCAGGTGCATATTGGATGTAGGTGTATTGGAAAAAAATGCACTTGCGTGAAAACTGAAAGAGGGCGCATTTGCGTAGAATGAGCATGTATCCGACACTCGTGTTTATTGATGCTTAATAATCCTTCAAACCACTTGTTTACCTAGTTACGGAATATACTAATACATAACATTTCTAACTCTCACAAACACATCACTAGGAGAATTGAAACCTGGTCTTTTAATGAAAGAGAAAGCCGTCAACCCTTTGAGCTATGCCCACTAGGTCTCATGTATGTCCCACTGGTGAAGTGACTTTCAAAAATTGGAACAATATATTGTTGGGCGTCTCAACCAAATAGCTACAGCCAATCCTACACTCTGTACATTGTCATTTTCTCCCTATGGAACTCCTTAATCAACGGTACTTTAAAAAAAATAAATTTGCCTGGCACCTTAGTCAACTTGACCTTCACAATGATATTACAGGTCCAGTTAACCCCACAGGCCACCATATATTGAATGAACAAGAACAGAACGCCTGTTTCAAAAAGAAACACTTATCATGAGCATCATGCAGCCACCTCGGTTGCCGTCCATCAAGCATTGCCCCTGTCCGTTTCTCTCTCCCATGCAATGAACTAGATCAACATGTTATCCAAGCAATAAAATAATCCACATTCCAGCTTGAGTCGTACACTAGAACAGCTAAAGCTGCATAACTATTGGCCTGACAGTGAACATCCGTGTCTATGTAAATCTCCACATAAACCCTCTTTCCCTCAAATCAGTCAATAAAATGCAGAACCTTTGGAAAAAAACCATCATATTCCTCAAGCCAACAAAGCAGATCTAAGTAACCAATTGAATCAGTATTGATACAACCACACCACACAGCCAAATACAACAGACGAATCAAAAAGAGCACGTCTTTAGAAGCAATGGATCCTCACATAAACTAACACCACCACCGATTAAAAATAATAATATCTAAAAGCCCTAAAATCCGAAGTCGTAAATCAACTAACCGCAATCACGAATAAAGCATAAATGATTTCTCAAGTCAGCACATCGATAACAATTGCAAAATAAGAAAAGGGACTGCAACAATTGAATTGAAACAATAAAATGTAGTTTCGGAGGAGGAAGAAAGCAATAACAAACCCTTTGGAAATCGCGAGGTGCAACGCCGGGGAGATAAAAGCAATGAACAGGAGAGAAGATGAGAAATGCGCAGAGTATGGTGAAGATCGATGAGTAGCTCTTTCCCATGATCGATCGGCCCTCAGATTGAAAGGAGGTAACGAGACCGATCAAGGAGAAAGGGGGAGAACATGGAAAAATGGGAGAAGGGGGCATATGGGAGAAAAATATTTAAAACATTTCCATTCATTTAATTTATATTTTAAAATTAATTCTATGAAATAAAAAGATATTTTAAAATAAATATCTATTTAATTTTAATACGTTTAGATTAATTTGATCATATTTTTTAAATTCTAAAAAAATCCTTATTTTTTACGTCTTTGACTCCCAAAGATAAAGAAAATAGAGCTTGAGTGTTGTGAATTTTTTCCCCAAGCTTCATTCCAAGTTATTTTATAAAAATGAGACTAAATTAAATTTATTTTTTATTTATTATATGTAAGTTTTTAAATTATTAACTTATCTTATAAGGTGATTTGACATTATAATAAAATAATTTTTTCATTGGTAAATAATTTTTATTCTTCGATTATTTCTAGTCAATTATTATTTACCTATTTTGTTAATCTAATAATAGGAATAATTATTATAAGAAAACAGCATTTAGGGCTACAGAACCTAGAGGAGGTAGTTAAATTTTGGTCATAAAAATTATTAATTAATATTTTATAATTGCAATATATAAGAAAATTATTTATCTAAATACTAATATTAAATCATCACTATTTTAATATATATACCATAATATATAAAAATAAAAATAATATTGATGCGTACCTAAATCCAAATTTCGAACGGATTCGGATTCGTCTGGATGGTTGAACCGGTTCCGTCTCCTGAGTGCGAACCCTGCACACCACTAAAAAGCACAGGAGGTCAGCGTGTCGGTGGAAAGTTGTCCCACCGAAAACACTTCGACGCTCAAGTCAGTAAACAGCCTTCGATGATCGAAAGGTAACAGAAACTTGAAAGTTGGGGATCAATAGAGGACAGGAGTGAACAAATCTCCAGATGTAAGAGAGGCCAAAAGTCGTCGTCTTGAATCTGGAGGGTGAAAATATAGTGAACGGCTGTCGAAAGCGCGTTGTTGCCTTAGGTTTTTCTGGAAGTTCCAGCAGAGAGATGAAGGTCGTCTCTCCAAGTGTTTTGTGTCTGAAAGCGTAATTGGAAGCTTAATTCAGATAGTAATCAAGAGCGTATGCGTTTGTTAGTCTCTTTAAAAGCGTGCCTTGAATGATAATTCAAGGGCTTACTTATGGTTTAGAGGGCGATCCTCCTTCTTTGGAAGGAGTGATTCCCTATATAATTTTTGGCTGGCCTGCCTTTCGGAGTAGACGCCAGTTGCAAAACTAAGCAAGGTTGTTTCCTTCTGAGGCGGCCAACAGCTTTCCAAATTACTCATCTTCCTTTGGAGTATATTACCGTTGGAATCCCCAGTTGACAGGAATTGAGAAAATATGGCACCTTCCTTATGCAAAAGGCGCCAATTTTGTCAATATCCATTTTGGGTGCCAGTTGGGATCGTAGAAGATGCTTGAAAAGTCGTTGTTGGCTGCCTGATGGATCGTGGGCTCAAACGGACCAGGCCCGTTACTGTAGAGAAGCCTCTTTAGGCCCACTGTGCAGCACGCGGACGGTCAACGTTTGAGTTGACCGTTTGCGTGTGCGTTGGCTGCCCGAACGGTCAATGCCAGAGTTGACCGTTTTGGGCCTCTCAGCTTCTGGGCATGTTCTCCAACTGGGCCGTGAAAGTGTTGACCGCTATTTTTGAGCTTCTGTTGACTTTTTGGGCCAGTCCATTATTGATATACCCATCAAATATAATATTTTGGTGACAAAGATAAAACTCATGAATAATTTTATTCACAAGAAAAAATATTCAAAACTAAGAGTTGATAATTAAAAATCCAATATATAAAAAGAATTAATATTCATACTAATAAAAGGATGCATTAGACCATCTAACTGCTAATTATCTAAATCCTTTCTTAAATTTATATATCCGCAACTACCATGATTTCTTTGGTTTATTTGAATAAATTTTTGATTGATCAAACTCTTCCAACCAGAATATGTCTCCAATATACATACAAGCCATATATTAAATTTTCATAGATTGTAAGCTAATTAAATTTTCGCTTGGTCTTCCTAATAAGTCGAATTAAAGTTGATCCGATTTTTGTTAGTCTGAACATGAATCTTACACATCACACTTAATAAATAAAAAGGTGAGAAAATAGCGAAACTCGTTTTCCGATATGTCCTCTGACGCTCAAGGTATAAATTTTTTTTAGACAGATAGAAAGATAGGATGATGAATGGACAATAGACGAATACATATTTTGAGGGATTGAGTATTTATAAAGAGTTGAATTTCGCTTAGTGCACTCGGTCGGGTAAAGGGTTTTAGATTGAGAATTGAGCTTCGATAAGTACCCTCGATTAAGAAACAATTTTGAATTTCAATAAGTGTGTTAAGTTGGGGAGCGGCTTAGAGACAAAGGATAAGGTTTCAATAAATATGCTTGGTTGGGGAGTAGCTTTAAGGTGGATTGAGTTTTGATGAGTGTGCTTACTATGAAATAGTTTTGAGACAGATAATTGAATTATGATAAATATGCTCAGTTAGGGAGCGATTTAGAGATGGAGAATTAAACTCCAATGAATGTGCTTATTTGGAAAGTAGCTTTGAGATGGATTGAATTCCAATGATGTGTTTAACTAGGAAGCGGCTTTAAAATGGTGGATTGAACTCTGATTAGTGCATTCGATTGGGAAATAATTTAGAGATGGAGGATTGAGTTTCGATTAATGCGCTTGATTAGGTAGCAGTTGTAAAATGGAGGATGAGTGTATTTAGTTGGGGAGTGGCTTAAAGAATAGAGAGAGTGTACTCGTAGGCTGAGTGGCTTAAGAGAGGGCTCTTCGATCCTTCAAGAGTGGTCGAGAGTAAAAATTATTCGATCCGTATTCCCACAGGGGTGAATAGATATTTATAGAATTGGAGCCATAGTGGCCTTCCTTAGGCCTCTGACTAACGTCGGCTGTTTTGACAGATTCGTTGAGCTATCTCAATGATCTTACCATAGGTGCATATAGTAATTGTGGCTGTTCAAGAACATTCTTTTATTTTTTAGTATGATCGTGGAGACCGCTGCATGGTAATTACATTCTGAGAAAATTTGCTAAGTCGCAACTACTATTTTATAATAATACACGAACATGGACAATATTTTAGAAATATTTGTTGAGCTATCAGGACAGTTGTTGTGGCCGCATTATGATAATTGTTATCTGCTCATATGCGTTGAGTTGTGAATGCTGTTGCCCGCTAAATTGGAGGGTCAGCAGCTGAGACAGGACAACACAAAACTCTAGTTGCTCGTCCCTTACTGGGTGGTCCTAGGTCGACCCGCTTAAGCCAGCCACATTACCTTTCGGATATCAGGTTGAGGAAGCACTCTATTGGACTGCGT
>JAOVVI020012255.1:0-12309 GCA_028571085.2 Nepenthes alata | reverse complement strand
AAGCAAAGTCATTTGTCTAAACTTAAGGATAAGTTCTTCTCATGGGGGTGGAGAATGATGTGGCCACCAACATTCAAATTATGTTATTCTAGAAGATCCTAAAAAGGACTCTTGCCGCCCACCCTTGTTTGATTATGTTATTAAATTACTTTGTTTTTAGCCACCCCACTCCCCATTAAGTTGTTATTTTTTCTATTTAAATAAGTTTAGAATTACTTCTAAAATCAGATTTTAAGTATTAATAAAAAATTAATTTTTAAATTTTATGAGTATTTGATCATCTTAATTGATCATTAGAATTTCAATTAGCTAAAACTATACGGCTCTAATTTGATTTAAAAACCCTACCACCTCGACTACATCAAGGTGACTATTAAAGTATAGAAAAAGTTTATTTTATTATGATCTTCAAATAAAAAGGATCGCTCATTCTTATTGTAATTTATATTTATTTTTATAATATAGGAACCAGAAATTAAAATAAAACATTAAATATCATTCTAATCTATATTTTTCATCACTTTTAAATTAATCACAAGCATTAAGATACTTAAGGAACCCTACATCCGAAAGAACAAAAATTTAAATAATACATTAAAATATGATCCTAACATCTGCTCTTTATCAGTGTTAAAATAATTACTTACAGTCATCAAGATAATACAAAGAAATTCTATTTGGGAGGACTATAAGAAAACTCCATGTGAAAAACAAATGAGGAAAGAGGGATTAAAATGAGGAATTGGGCAAATGCTGTGTTTTGGGAAAAGTATAAATCTGCTTATATATCATTTACTTACAACTCGCCTATAATATACATTTCTTCGCCAACACACAAACGATGAGTTGTTTGCATTCCTTTCACAGAGTAATACATGGAACAAATTAAATTACCAAAACACCCTTCTACTTAAAAAATAACTTTTAAAACAACCCAATAAATAAAAAAAAATACAGATCACATTAAATGGGATAATCTTATTTAATCTTTTAATGCAACTAACTCAACAATCTTACCATTATCATTTCAGCAACACCTACTTTTTACATACATATATTTTTGATTGGCCGGCACAGTATAGGTTCAACTTTTGCAGGCTATCAACAAAAACTTACTACAACTTTTGCAGTATAGGTCCAACACAGAAAACTTATTACAATGAATCCAAGTATTCGATGTACGCTTCAATTCATCCACTCTGAGACGGGGACCAAGAGCTACGATCATCATCGTTGACGTCTACATGAGAGTTCCCTTGACTCATTAGGATTCAGGCAGCTTGTGAAGAGGCATTGTTGCTTGCGTTGCTAGAGTGTGAGCAGCTCACTGCCGCTCATTTCTCAGCGACACATCGCCTTCTAGCATGCGGACAACCTCTGACATCTTGGGCCGGTCGGCTGGCAAGTATTGAGTGCAGAGCAAAGACACCATCACTATCTCCTGGACCTCTATCGGCTTATAGTTGACGCCCAGCGCTCTATCCACCAACACTTCCACTTTATTCTCCTGCTGTACTTTTTTCACCTGGGGTTTCATACTTTGTTTCCCAATCAGCTTATATGAAATCTCAGTAGGGCAGCAAGTTTACACCATATTATACACATTATCAACAGTTTCATATGGCAAAGTGTGCATGTAGATGGGCAAGAAGAGAGTCTGCATATTAAGGGTGGATGCAGTGGATTCTTCGATTACTTAAAATCACAATTTTTTTCTTGTTTGGCACAGCCTACTGCCCTTAGTTTAGAAGCAGTACACGTAATTGAGGAATGTTACTTTAGTAACAGAATCCATTTGCAGGTGCATGGAGAACCATAACTTTGATTAGGATAACACACTACATTTAGCAATATCTTGATATCTCTTAAACAACATATAATTTGAGAATAAGACTCCAGAAACCACTATTTGTTCAATTCTATGGTAAGAGAGAGAAAGAACTCGTCAATCTTAATAAGATAGACACAAACAAGAACAAAGACATGCAACCACGCTGCATACTCCAATGTAAGCACACATGAAAGTGTTTAGGCGATATATACTACTCAACAAAGGACAGAGGGCGACCAGTGAAAATTCTCCATATTAGCAGTTATAACTACAATTTCAACATCTGTTCTCATTCATAGTGTTGTAAATCTGTATCATCATTGTAAGAGCATCCAATAGCCCAATTTAAGCTATAATGTGACATGCTTATAGACACTCCAAACAGAAAGGAAAATGTAAGAATATGGGATGTGTCGTCAATTCATTATCACCCAAAATTTCACTTTCCTAATCAATAACGAAGGTATTCTTGAAACATTTGTCCATAGATTCAGATATCTGTATATCAACCATGAGGTACAAATATTTTTCAAGAACGCACATTCAACGTCACACAACCAATTTCCCGCATCTCCTTTTTCTCAGGTAGTGTTTGCATGGATGACAATTCTCATGTATTCCACAGGCAGCAAATGTTCTGATGGTAAGATGGCACAAGTGCCCTAAATTCATCACAAAATTTGAAGGCTCCAATCGGAATATTACTAGTTGTCGTCTCTGTTTTCAGTTCATGCTTGTGTCGTTGATGTTTTCTATTTCTTTAGAGGATTGCTCTTGTTACTATCTCACGTATGCCTATGCAGATATTTTCCACAAACAATTACAAGATCCGACACTTGAAAAGCTTGACGAATGCGTAGTTCAAGCATGACTGCTAAGGCAGAAGTACGAGAACAAGTTCATACTTCAACATCAGCTCCACACCGTCAATTTTTACTTAGGATAGAAAAGACCCATGGAATAAACCTAGAGGGGATATATTATAGTAATCGAATTCAAATGTGATATAATCACAGATTCCAAGAACCGGGGCATAGTTTCAAATATACCTTTTTGTCACGATATTTTAGCTATTACCCAAAAATAACTGGATGAACTTTACTGCAATTTGGTATGGAACTTACCCAGTCAAGGATGGATCCTTTCTCATTGACTTTCTTTCCAAACTCGAGCGCTCTCATTCCAGTTATCAGCTCTATCAAAAGGATGCCAAATCCAAACACATCTGTCTTTTCAGAAGATTGGCCGGTGGAGAGATACTCTGGGGCAATGTGCCCAACCGTGCCACGAACCGCAGTTGTAACATGGGAGTCAGCATGGTCAAGGAGCTTTGCAAGGCCAAAGTCACCCACCACAGCCTCACAGTAGTCATCAAGCAACACATTAGCAGCCTTCACATCTCTATGAATTATCTTGGGATTGCATTGCTCGTGGAGGTAAAGAAGACCTCTAGCAGCTCCAATGGCTATCCTTTTCCTAGTGTTCCAATCCAACGGAGGTTTTTCTGTCAAAGCATGAAACTAATTCCTCAAAATTGCATATGGATTGTCAGGTCTCAAAGCTCAATTTGCATTGATGAAAATATTGATATTGACATTATATCGGTCATAACCGTATCGACATTGGGCATTGTGGACGGAAGTTTTTTCCCATGACCACATCAAAAGTAAGAAATTTACTTTGCCAATTTTTAATCATCGATTTATCTATTTAGAAGTTTTTAGGCAATTTCATCAAAATAAATCTTAATATCATTCTAAATTATTGAAAAAACCCCAAACATTAAATATATATATGCTTTATACATCCACAAAACATATAAATTTAGGCTTTTTATAAGAATTTCATATGTGTGTGTGTGTTTAAAAGGTGTGGACATAATCTTCCAAGAGTGAAGTGATAGGAAAAATGGCCAACATATATCGACTACATCGACCACTATATCGCAATATTTTTTTGGTATAAAAGTCTTCTAATACCGTTATATTACAGCTGATATTTTCACCCATTTAGATACACTAGACCAGAAGGCAGTGCAGTAAAAATTAAGAGACTTGGTAAAAAAATTTTCACCCAAGCATTTGCATGGACCAAAGGTCATGCAAAAGCACATTTCAATACTAACCTCTAAGCCTTGAAGCCACACTACCATTGGACATGTAGGGATACACCAGAAGCCGCTCATTAGAAGTAGCACAGTAACCAATCAGTCGTAGCAAATTACGATGAATGGCGAGGCTAATCAGTTCCAATTCCATCTGGAATTGGGATTCTCCAGATTTCCCGTTCACATCGTTCAAGCGCTTAACTGCTACCATAGTTCTGTCTATCAAAATACCTCGATAGACATTTCCAAACCCTCCGCTGCCAAGTATGTTCCTGGAGCTAAAATTATCTGTCGCAATTTGAAGCTCTTTGAAAGTGAAGCTCCTTAGATTACCTAAACCTAATTGACCCTCTTCTGGCTTGTCTGCTGTAGAATTCATTAATCAACGTGAGATTTCTTTCAGAACAACAAAACTCATATTATAGGTTTACTATAATTTTGTCAAAAAAGATGATGTGGCCCACTCAATAGGGGAAAAAAAGTAAAGAAAAAGAGGTCACTCAACAAGTGGTACATCATATTTTTCTATAGAATTATAGTAAACTAATAGTAAGAGCAGTATTTTCCTTTCCAATAACAGTTGAGCACCATGATTTGTCTAATCAAAATGGAGTTATGACATACTGACCATTGATCTTCTGCATAAATCTACTATGCCTCTGTCTTCTACTATACAGAATTCCCAGGGATATGATGATTATGAAGACAAAGCTGAGGGTAACTCCAAGAGCACTTGCTAATTTCTTTGACTTTTGTGTTCCTGCAATGTGTTGGATTGAAGTGTAAGACAGAAAAAATGGTACAGAAAAGACTGCAAAAAAAAAAAAAAATGACCGTTGCTGCATTGAGAATTACCAGGTGAAGAACTGATTGACAAAGATGAAGGAACAGCAATAGCTGAACCAGAGCAGCCATCAATTGGTTTGCTTCCACATATAAGAGGATTCCCCACAACACTAAAGACAAATGGTTAACATGATTCACCACCCCAAAAAAAAAAAAATGTAAACAAGTTATCATCTGTAGATACAATAAATGTACCTGAAAGTTCTACCAGGGAATTTAGGCACAGGTCCGTTTAAATTGTTATAAGACAAATTCCTATATCAACCCAAAAAAAAAAAAACAAAAAATTCAATATCTCAAGTAAATATATTTTTTTTTCCTTCAAAGGGAAACAGTTTTAAATCATGTTGTCTTAATTTTGTTGTCAAATGCCACATTGGGTTCTGTTGCCTTGAGTTTGTCCCGTATCGATCAAGGAATACCAAATTATTTTGTAAATCCATGAAATTATATTTTGTTCTTTATATTAACTGGCAAACCAAACAATAAACAGACATTGAGTGAAATTTAAGGGTGTGTTGAATGTTACTCAATTACTTACCTAGTAAAAGAGATTTTAACATGGAACCTCTTATTACTTGAGCAAATGGAATGTTATTCCAGGCTTCTACTATTTCTATTCGTGCTTTTTTTTTTTTTTTGTCTTCTTCTATTTCATAGCCCTGTTTTTTTGTTTCAAGCACCAACAAAATCGGAAGCACCCTTTTTTTCAAAAGAAATGAGGACGGGTTATTCACATTTCATTTGATGATCTAAGGCAAATTGAAAACTTAGTGGGAATTCTCGTTTTTATACATATGCTATTTCTCGACACATTTCTTTACCCAAAGACTGCATTTTTTCCTATTTTCAAATGGTAAATATTTTTTAGAACATGGAGTCTGAATCAAACCCATGTTTCAAATAGCAAGCCTTCAATTTTCTATTATAGAGAACTCATATTCTTGGGAGATTCAGTAGAAAAATTGAAGATTTTAACATGACTGCAATTTTAGATAGACGAGAGGTATAAAAGGGTTTTGAGTTTTGTTCATAGAGAGTCCTATTACGATGACCATTTTTATAATGAATATTCTCCTGTTGTTGCGCCCATGAGTCTAAGCCTTTAAACTACGTTAAATTATCTTTTATATCTTTCTTTTTTCTTCTTTTATAGATATTTATTGGTTGCATACCTCAAATAAAATTACGTGAACCTGTCTTCCTCATGAATAGACAAGGATAAATTGGACAGCGTTTAAAGCCAATACTCACAGGAAAGTAAGCTGAGGCAAGAAGGATAAAGACACAGGGAAAGCTCCACTCAAGCTATTGTTGTTCAGCCTCCTAATTATTAACCAACACAATAGATAAATAAACAAAGGAAACCAGGAACGAATAATGACATATCAATCCCTTTCTACAGAGAGAGTTAAGAGAAACTTACAGGTATTGAAGACTATTTAATTGACCCAAAGACTCAGGGATACTACCAGAGAGTTGGTTATCAGAGAGATCCAACGTCTGCAGTTTGGATAGTAAACCGAACGCAGAGGGTATTTTCCCAGAGATATTATTATTCTGCAGTAACCTGCGATTTCCAAAATACCAAAACAAACGAAAATGATAAAAACAAGAGCTATCTCAGAATTAAACAAGGAAAGCACCCAGTGTGGAAGGAAAGAGAGTGAGACGTTATGCTTTTGAATTGTTAACCAAAAACCACAGGGATTTTGTTTTATTTTTTTTTTTTTTGGGAAAAAAAAACTTACACTTCTCTAAGGTTACTGAGGTTGGCAATCGACCCAGACAAGGTCCCCGAGAGAGACTGGCTTGGAATACCGCTGTTAAAGGGCGAAAAAGACAAAGGAATCACAGGAAACATTCAGAACATGAATAGTGAAAAAGTCACAATAATCATTTAAAACATGAATGATGAAAAAATGGAGGAGAAACAGAGGTTGATTGAATTGGGAAGAGATCATAGTAATTACAGGCCAATGACAGAATTATCAGCGGAACAAGTGATCATAGCCCAGCTACAAGGATCAACAGAAAATTCATCCCAATTGTTCAGCACTCCGTGTGGATCGTTCAATGCCTTTTTCATCCCAATCAACGCTTCCACTAATAGTCAACACCACCCAAAATCAAAGCCCCAAAAGAAGGAAAATCAGATTCCATAAAGCAGCAATAAGCAAAGGAAACAAGAGGACGATGAGATTTTAGTACCTTCAGGGTTGCGGGGCTCGTAGGAAAGGGAAGAGGAAGCGTAGTAGATAAAGAGAATGGAAAAGACAAGAAAGAAGAAGTTAATGAGCTTGGAAACCATGGCTAGTGAGCTACCGCAAACAGAGGCGTTAAAACAAAGCAGTGGGTCTCTGATTTTGCAGGTCCTTCTTTGTGGGTCGTATCACATTATTCAGTCACCGTCTTTGCCACAGGCAAAAAAGATGAGTTGCAGAGAGAGAAGAGAGGCGGAGATCAAAGCAGAGAGGACACGGGCATCATTGTCAGAAGGAATGACCAGTAGCTTGAGAGAAATAGGACGGGAAGCGCAGAATATGGCATTTTAGGGTCACCCAAAACCTAGCCACCAAGTGTATAGTGCCGGCTTTCCTTGTTGTAGCCATTGAAACACCTTAGAGAAGGGAATGGCTTTATATCAGAAGTCTGCAGGTTGATTTTTCATCTCTGTTGTGCTGATCTGATTTAGCCACCCCTTCGCTTTAGTAACTCTGCCTGTTTTTCGTGGTCATGGTAATTATCAAGGTCGTTGTCTCATTTTAGATTCCATTACTTTCCATTAAGTATTTTGAATTTAAAATTTTAATATCAAATTTTTTTATTTTAACTTTTATCATTTTAATAACCGTATTTTCTATAAAAAAAAAATTTAAGATAAACATATTTAAAATCATATATTAATAGTAAAAAACTTGTAAACTTCTATAATTATTTTATCAATGCCTTTCAATATTATGAAATAATAAAATTAAAAAATGAATCCTAAATTTTAATTTCAGTCTCGAATTAAAGTATTTTAAAATTATATGCATCTAAAAATATTATTTTAAAATTACTATTTCGGGTCGAGCTTATTATTGCTCAGGTTAAAATTTCTATTAATATTTAATCAACCAACTTTATTTCTATTTTAAATATGAAATAATATATATACAAGTCGATATTGACTAAAAATGATAAAGTATTTTATATAGAAAATAATATTATTTAAATATTTTCAAAAGCAAAATGCACCAGCTTTTATAGAATCGGCGAGAGACAGGGAATGAGCAACAGAGAATCATCGATTCCCACCGCACAACGTTTATTCTTTCATTCGCCGGATTTTGGAATTTGATTCTTCCACTTCGACTCCATTTGATAATATTATGATTGTGACCAACTATTTGAAGCAACCAGAAATTACAAATTATATTATAATACTAATTAATATAAATTTATGCAGTCATTTGTCAAATACAATCATGAGTTTTGAGGTACTCAACAGGTAACTAAGAGCAGTCCATGAATAAAATTTATCGATCGATAAAGCAACCAAAATTTGCAGACAAATATATGATCGTTAGACAATGAAATTTGAGTTCTAAAATCTGTAAAAATGAAAAGAAATAACAAAATTTTTCGGAAAGCTTATCTCTCTCCGGAGAAATAAGCGTAAGAAGCAGCAGAGGCAAAAACGACAGTCGCCGAAGAAACCACAGACCAGAAACTCAGCTTCCGTGATTCGGCAACAAAGCAACGCAACGCTTTTATTTCCTGCTTCATCTCCTCCAACTCAGTCTCGCTGCTTCTGAAAGCCTATCGCACGGCTTCCAGCTCTGCGGCGTATGCTTTAATTTTTCTATCTTGGAGGATCTTCAGCCGTTGCATCTCATTTTTCTCTTGAAGCAACTGTTTATTACTGTGCATTGCCTTATCAGCCTCCCTATGCATCTCGTCCTTCAATTGAGTTAACTCGGCCTTCAGCGATTCAATTTCAGAACGAGAACGCATCAGCCCGCATTCCAAAGACTTATTGGACTACAGAATATTTGTAACCTCCTGTTTCTTCTCCACTAGGTCTCTGAGAATGCGAGTGTTAAGATATTTGAGGTTTTCGTTATCAGAACGTAAGGCTGCAAGGTGCTGCTTGGCAGGGCGCTGCATGGCGATGAATTGGAGAAGGTAATAATGAAGAAATGGTTTTCCAGAGTTTTAGAAATGGAGAATGAGGAGGGAGGAAACAGTGGGGAGATATATGATGATTTTCATGGCTGACCGGAGAATTCGCCGGAGGTGGTTTTCGACTTTCTGGATCTGAAGTGATTCAGAACTGATGCAACTCGCCGATCACTAGTCTGTGCAGGCTATATTTTATTTTAAATTATTATTAATTATTAAAAATGCATAATTATCTATAAATTAATAAATTCTTATAATTAAATATTGAATTTGATTTGTGATTAATATATTCTTTACATTTAATGATATCGCAGAAACAAACGTTGGGTATTTTTTTAAAATATTGTATTTTAAAAAGCTGTTTTTTGAAATAATGTATATTTGAAGCCATTCACAAATTTTTTTTATTAATATAAAAGATAATAAATTATTATTAAATTATTAAAAATATTAAATCTAAGATATAAAAATTTTAATAAAATAATTATTTAAATAATATTATTTAATATTTAAATTTTAACTGTTTACTTCTTTTTAATTTAACCGTTAAAATAAGTAAAGCAGGCTCATCTCCTGAATCATGAGTGCTCTTGCTGCATTTTAAAGTTTTAAAATAAAATTTTAAAATTTTATTTTCAAGTTTTAATATAAAATTTTATTTTAAAAAAAATCTATCAAATTTTTTTTCATAAATTATTGATAAGATTTGAAATTCTATCAAATAGATATGATTTAAAATCATAAGTTACCATCTATGTGATTTCAAAAGATCTAAAATGAATGAACAAAAACTGTTTTTGAAATGTTTATACGATAATTAGAATAATATTTCTGACAGAATTAGATTGGGTTATTAAATTTAAATCTTAAATAAAACTAAGAAAAAAATAAAATATTTTTTGATAATTTCCACATTCACAAACATTACAAACTTCAACTCTTTTATACATGAATAAAAGGAAGCCAAATCTAAAGCTTTGATTCTGCTTATATATTTATCTATTTATGCCTATTTCACATAATTATTTTACAATTGAATCTATAAATTGTCTATTTATAGAAAAATAGCATGATATTATCGTATTAGGCCACCATCGCCGGTTATTTAAATAAAAAACTTTTTTTCTATTTTTTTCACACCTTTTTTGATTAAATAATTTTAAAATAAAATTATGAGAATTATTATTTTTTTATAAAAAAAATGATGAGTGGGACCTGTAATTTAGAAAAATATAGCACATGGCTATAAACCACAATATCGGTAGTTCTAACTTTTAATGTAAAATGTACTATCAGTTGATTTTCTTTAAGGGTCGCCCAATCTTATTAACTATTCGGGTTTGTACATAAATATTATGTTAGGGCATGATATTATCGTATTAGCCCACCACCGCCAGTTATGTAAAAAAATAAACTTTTTTCTTATCTTTTTCACACCTTTTTGATTAAATAATTATAAAGTAAAATTATGAGAATTATTTTTTTTATAAAAAAAAATTGGGGAGTGGGACCTATAATTTAGAAAAATAGAGCACGTGGCTATAAACCACAATGTCGGTGGTTCTAACTTTTAATGTAAAATGTACTATCGGTTGATTTTCTTCGAGGGTTGCCCAATCTTATTAATTGTTAGGGTTTGTACATAGATATTATGTTGACGACGTAGGTATTTGGTATTAATGATAATCGAATCCTATAATGTTTAGTAAAGGGATTGACTCAGTAAAGGTTATTTGTAATTGAGTTCAAGTGCAGTAAAGATATTTTCAAACGTATGGTCTAATAATTTTTTTATTTTAACTGAAAAGAGTTTTACACGTAAAACTGATTTTACAATTTACGCTTGATTATGTACTTGTATTATCCCTTGTGGTTCAATCGAGTAAAAATGACAGTTCAGAGTATCAAATTTTAAATCATAATAAATAGTATCAGAGTCTTAGATCTGTGACAATAAAACTCTTTAAAAAGAAGAGCTTGTCATTCTCCATTAAAACATATAAGATACAAAGTAGTCTAGTTCTTTGGCAATGGAATATAAAGTACATTTTGAATCAAGGTGAAATAGTAACAATTAATTTTTTTTTTATTTATATTTGTTACATCATAAATTTATATATTTGGTTAATATAAAAAATAATTATAAAATAAAAATTTTAAAAAAGTTAATCTTTGAGAAAAATAGGATCGGTGCCTAATTAGCACAACTATACCATATATGCACATTTTTAGTAAAAGTTTAGTGCCTAAACAATATTTAATTAGACGCTCAGATATATTTTAAACGGTATATACACATCTAAATGGCTCTTACATAACAGTCTTGTGTGTTTAGACAACAGATTCGCGTTTGATGAACGTTTATGAGACACTCATACGTGGTTTAAACAAAATAAGTCACAACTGAAGTGTATCGGATGCAATATTTATGTGTGTTTGTGCTTGTGAGCGATGCTACATGCACGAATATTTGACAGTCATTCGCCAATTTGGATATATAAGGACTTCCTACACGGAGTCAATCATTTTATGCAAACAAAAAAGAGAAAGAAAGAGGATGGAAAAAGAGGGAGAAAAAGAAACTTAAGAAGGAGGAAGAGATGTTTTTGAATCATTTTACATAAAATATGCTAAATTTAAAGTTTAAGCTAACTATATTTAAAATTATTCTTTTGTCTGTTATTTGAATCTCTCAATTTTACTTAAAATATATATTTTAATATGCGTCTATATCATTTTTTATACTTATTTTTGCATATTATTTTATGTATGTATATTATAACAAGTATTTAGAAATTTTACTAATTTTTATCAAATATTTAAATATTTCAAAGGATTATATTATTATATTAAGATATTATTAAGAAAATAACAAAATATTTATACAATTAACCTTACATGTCATGTCATGTTCATATAAATATTTGATGAGAATTTTATTTTATTTTCTGATTTGAGTTTATACTTTTTTCAGTGGATAAGAAAATTTTTATAATTATTATTGAGTCCCCCATTTAATAAATGAGAATCATTATAAAAAATTAACAGCATATATTCAGATATATACTAGCATATTACGTTCAATTAAAGATTATACCTATCATTTATAAGTAAAAATAATAATATTTAACCTTATTTATAAAGTGTAATATATATGTTATTTACTTACGAATTTTAAATAATATTTTATTAATCTAAAAATATCAAAAATATGAATAACTAATATTTTAAAGTTAGCCTTTTGATAGTTAGTGTGTAAAATAGCATTCCTTAATTTTTAAGATTTGACCTACATTGCATTTTATATTTTTAGAGGCGTTGGTCTCCTGAATTTTGTAAGTTTCAGCAGAATTCTTCA
>JAOVVI020012254.1:0-12310 GCA_028571085.2 Nepenthes alata | reverse complement strand
TGTATTATCTGATTTGTTTAATACTCATATCGATATTTTTATTCATGGGTCCCACATTATGGGCTTAGGAAGGTGATCTGTATGTAGTCTTATTGCATGAATAATTCTTTTGCAAGGGTGGGGATGGGAGGAGATAAGGGGTGGAGGGAGGAAGGTGGGGAAGAATAGAGGAAATTTTTAGGGAGATGGAAAAGTTAGATGTAACACCATAGAGAAATAAACCTAGAGTATAGAAAATTTTCAAGTATAATTATCGGTAATAATTGAAATTTTTTTCATTACATTGAAAACGAGGTGCCCTTTTAAAAAACTAGTGTTCTTCAAGGGAACCAACTCTCTAAAAAAATAATCATAATGCAGAAGTAAACAAAAAGAGTAGTCAGTATATGAGGTTTTCACAACGTGGTCAAGACATTGCCTTACTCATGTTACATAGATGTTATTGTGATTTGAAAATACCATCATTGAAACTCACTATAAGTCTCCTAATTGGCTAGAAACTCATGTAAAATATACGATTTGTTAGGAAATTATGTACCGTGTTTCTATGTTAATACTAATATTAGTTGATATATAACGGTATTGGGTCTCCCTGATTCCTATATTTCTCAATATCGAGACAATATTACGATACATTATCATAGTAATGATATATCACAATACATCAATCGATACTCAAAATATCGGCTAATATAATCGATATTTGGCTGATATATCGGTTGATATAACTTTGTTAGCTTATAATTTTTAGAATTTTTTTATTTCAATATTAGATACCGATGCGTGTTGTCTAATAGGTCTGATACGAATATGAACTGCGACCGATAATGATACTGATACTGATAATGATATTTTCATCCATGTTATCATAAAAAAGTTATTCAAGTTCTTATACTAGAACTCCTGCTTTGAGGGCCCAAAAATAAACTCAAGAAACTTTTTCGATCGGGCTCTAGCTTTCACATGTGGTCCCCATCTGTTTCTTTACTGAATCGTGGAGATGATTGTAGTTTAATATGTATTGTTTTTGTCAGGTATCTCATACTTATCAAGAGCCCAAGAATCAGCAGCTAAACATCAAATGGGAAATCTAGTGCTGGGTGCTCATGCAGTACAATCTTTGCCAGCATCTTCTATTGTCGATGCCCTTTTCTCCGAAAGGATCAAATCACGAGTTGCACATTGGAGAGATGCATGCAAAGATTCGAACTCACGGATTGAAGGTGAGGGAGAACTGAGATGTTTTCTTTTGTTATTCTGATATCATCCGCTCCAATCATGCTATGTTTACGGATGATATCATATGCAGATCCATTAGTCCAATCCCTTAGAAAACTTGTCTTAAGAAGTGAAGAATATGGATCGAGACCTTGCCTGGACATAGACGTGTGCAGTGAACGTCAAGTCGAACTTGTCCTTGAAGTAAATCCCTTTTTAACTTATGCATATATGAAAAGCATTGATGCAAATATCGGCCAATATATATCAAATAAGTTGATAGGTATCGGTATTGAGGCCTTTCGATACCAATATTTTTCAATACCACAACAATATCACAATTTGTTTTCTTATTGTCCAATATGACTGAAATTTTGCCAATACGGCCCTATAAGTTTACGATTTGCAAACATTTTTTTCCGTCTAATAATATCTGATACTGATACATTTTGTTTGATATGTCTGATACTGATTTTTTCATCCATTGAAAAGTCATCGTTTTCTATTGCTCAATGCTCCTATGATATATTGTTTACCTTACATTCAACTATTGGAAAGTATGATAATATCTTCGAGGCACCTGGCTTTGCTGCAGGTTTTGAAGGACTTCTCTGATGATCTTGTCCCTTTACTAATACTCAGCAAGCATGGAGGAACTCAAGCTGTTCGACCTGTTTTTGTGAGCTCTAAAGATGACAAAGCTCTTTTTGTGGTATTATTCTAGAATGTTTTTGTATATAACTGAAATTGAAGTATTTTTTGTACTGCCCTGGTTCATCATCAATCAATAAACAAAGCAAAAATAGATGGTCTTTATTTTACTTTTCAAAACACGTTAAGCTAATTAATGAGGTGCTACCTTATCATTAGATGGGTTCTAGAAATTTGCTGCGTACTGTTGGAGCTAGTGTTTGAGATCTCACATCATCTGAGAAAGGATAGAGGAAGTGCTTTATAGTCAGGTCTAGACATATCTATAATAACGGACATTTTACTGAGAAAGCCCATGAAAAACAAAATCATCTGGTGTCCATGCCTATAATTGAAAACGGATAATATGTTATCATGTAGGCTCGTCACTGTATAAAAATTTTTATAAACAAAGACCCTTTCTCATTTCTTATTTATCTATGTAGCCTGGCTACGTTTTCTAGAAAAATAGCATTTGATTTAGTTTTTTTTTTTTTTGAAAATGGATCGGCTGAAAAGTAAAGGATATTCTCTTCTTTAACAATAGATTGGTGTTGCTTAAATTGCTAGGATGAACTTAAAATTCAGGAAGAAGAGCAAAGCAAGCGAATTCGTGGGTTCCGTGAGGTGATTGATCTTATTTCTGCTTCTCAGAAACCAGTCGTTGCCCACAACTCGATCAATGGTGGATTTCTATATAAACTGATTCATTTTTAGTTAATTTCACGAGCTGCCATTTCTCCCATCAACTCGGTATCACTAAACTTGCCTGTTCTTTTGCTTGTGCAGATTTCACATTCATTCATTCAAAGTTCTTTGGTCCTCTACCTCCAAGTATCAGCGACTTCAAGCATTCCTTGAGATCCTTTTTCCCTTGCATAGTTGATTTGAACCGTCTAATTAAAGAAGTCAGCCCTTTAAAAAGTTTGAATATACCTGCTGCTTTATCTTACCTGAGAAGTCGGTTCTTTGCCCCCATTGATGTTGAAATTCCAGATGAAGGCAAGTTTCCGTTGCAATTTATTAGATCCTTTTCATACAATAGATGCATAAATATATTGCTCGTTTTTGTGGTCTTGCGAAACAAAGTGCCTAGGTTCTTCCATTAACTAAAGAGTGTATTGTTCTTGAATCCCTTATTATCTGTATTTTTCATGTGAAATGCATGATTACGACTGCTTTAACGACACAAAATAGAAAGTCTAGGTATCTTGGTTTCACCTTCTCTAGTGAGCTAGGGAGAGAATAGAATGAAATATCAGCCGATATATATTAGTATTAGACATCCGGATATTGATAATACCCAATACAGTGCCAAAATCACGATACATCATCGTGTATTTGAAATGTCAACTAATCCACCTGATATTTTCATATATGTTGGTCGATATCTGCCCCAGATTTCAATTCGCAAAATATATTTTTTTAGGCCGATATGTCTAATTTTGATGCGTATCATCAGTGCCTTGGAACAACGGCAGAATTGTCACTGTATAACGTAATGGTGACGGGTTCAGGTCGTAGAAGTGGCCGCTTTCATAATATACCGTGAGACCACATACTATAGACCATAGAGTGGTTCAACCCTTAGCAGAAGCTTCATGAACCATGCAGTCTTTGTTTCAAGCCTTGATAACTTGGATACGCCTTCACTAGTGAACAGGTGAGACCAATGATTTAGCTTGTATTTAGAGAAATTTGGGGTAAAATTATAGTACTTCCAACGATTCTTTCCTCAACAGAGATACTGATTTTTATCATTTGAAAGCAGATTTGTCAGCCGAACTTAACGAAGGGAAGATTCATGGGCATAATGTTATCAGGATAAGTCAGTTGTTTGCTAAATTGTGCTTGGTGCTGAAATCCGGTCGCTGTGTGCTTCAAGCTGATGATGGGCACACGTCATTATCAATCGAAGACTACGCAAACATCTTCTATCCTTGCTCTTCAACCTCCCTCGAGAATTCTGGCGAAGAAGTCAGCATGTCGTCGGGCTATACGAGAAAACTAAGCTGCGAAAATTTGGTCTTCTTGTGGGGGTTCAGGCATGAGACTCCACCTGGAGAGCTGAAGAGGCTCCTTAGTGGGTCCCACCGAGTTTTTTCTGAAGAATTTGACCTGCGTCTGGTAGGTAAAGGCTGCGCGGTAGTAGCCTTTTGGAAGCCCGGCTATTCGGAAGCTTTTCTCGAGGAGGTTGGCCATGGAGCCATTAACTGCGAAGCATTGAGAGAGATGGTCTCGGACGGGCTGAGAGCAGCAAGCTATGAGACCTATAAGAATGTGCTGTGCAATGGCATCTGGCATACGGATTTAGCTGATTCCCTCGAGAAAGCTTTAATGTTGACCAGGTATTGCTCTTCGGAAGTCGATCTTGAACCGCAGGCGTTTGAGATCTGCTGGGATGATTCGACTGTGATCAACCTCGACGATCTCTGAGGTTTGTATCTCATCGCATTTCAATGGTTGGATTAGACAAAATATGTTTTGCATAAACATTAGTCTTTTGGGATTTTGTTAATCTCAAAATCAAAAGAATTGGCAGTTGTAAAAACAAGTAAAAAATATTATCGAAATATATTTTTATTGACCACTTAGAATTTTTGGCTGGGATTTACTACAGCCTCAAACGTCCAATATAGATATATTATCATACCATTGAATGTGAGATTCCTACCCCTAGCATATGGATGAAATTTTAGTATCATTTTTTGTTATCGTTATATCTGCATTTGATGAAATCAAAATGAATTGAAGGAAACTATTGGTTGATTGAAAAAGCTATCTTAATTTTGTCAATATATCAAAAAATATTGATGACAGGGGCTTTATACTGATATATATTAACTGTTATTTCATTACATATTGTTGAATTATAACTTGGAATTGATTGGTTCGGTGGTGAGTTTCATGCCATTTTGATGCTCCACAATGAGGGTTTGTGTTATCTCTTCCTATGCTCTTCTCATATTTTAGGTTTTTTTTTTTTTAATGGTTAAGATTTGTCTTTATAATATTAAATATTTAGATTAAAATAATATTAAAGTATTTTGTTTGGTTTGATGAATTTGTCATTCTATTCCATGCCACTTTTTCTTTAAAATTGAAATATTTTGTTTGGTTGGAAGTTATGGTAAGAAGAATTTATCATATGAAATTGCTATTATTAGATGAGAGTAGCTAATACTATGCTTGAATTCTACCTATTTTGTTATGTTTGATTAAGTAAAATTTATTGATTGAAATTTAAATATTTAATAATATTTTTTAAATAAGTATTTTTATTATAATAATTAATATATATTATTATAAAAAAATTTAAAAAATATGGTTATTTTTAATGAGTTTTATTTTTAAATTTTAAAAATTGGATTAAATTTTGGATATTAAATAATTCTACAAAATAAAAATCTCCTAAAATCGAGAAATTAAACCATGTGTAGATCTAATAAATATTTTAATAAAAAAACATGGAAATTCAAAATGGATACGGACAAGTAGTCCCGGCAAACTTTGAATGAGGAATGAAAACGGACTCCTCATCAAGCTTTTCAATGGCTTCCATGGCTTCAGCTTCGTGCTTTAACTGAAGCATAGAACGGTTGCGGTTTGTGATACTGCTAAGCCAGCTTCGGCCAGAGTGGATAAGAGGAGGAAGAAGGTGACAATGGCAGCGATCCGTACATTAGTATTAAACCCTAGTTATGATTGCAGCGAACTGGTAAATCACCACTGTTCAAGCTTGCTTGTCTCCCAGAAATCATTTTCGCCGTTGACAATCAAGAGAAGAGACCGTCGGTTTCAGAAGGCGAGTGGAGGTAGATCTGTGATTCCGGTGTCCGCTTCGTATTCGTTCGATGTGGTGGTGATCGGGGCTGGGATAATCGGGTTGAGCATAGCCAGGCGGTTTCTGCTGCATTCTGATCTTTCTGTTGCCGTTGTTGATGCTTCTGTTCCATGTTCCGGTGCCACTGGTGCTGGTAACTTCACTTCATTGACAATCCCTTCAACGCCCTGTTTCAATTATCCAGTAATACTCTCTGTGGTTCCCGTTTTTTTAAAAAACACATAACCGCCCATCCTAATATGTTAACAGCCCCAGAATATTTGTGTGATTGTGTAGTAAATCAATAAGATGTGGGGTGAATGTTTACCAACGGTTTTGTAGTCTACTGATTTTGTTATGTTGAAGCTGAACTAAAGAAAATGGTTGGAGATTTTATTGACTGTGCTTAGAGTAGGTCCGTGGAGGGTTTCTGCTTGGTTTGGTTAGGATAACGACCTGATTATGACACCATATAGAAAAGTAGTTTGGATAACTTACGACCCCTTATTTAATATGTATTGGTATCGGGACTCTAATATGAATATTTTCTGATACTTTTTTAATGTCTGATTTGAATAATTGCCGAGATAGTAATATATCAGCCGATACGGTTCCGTCGGTTTACGAATTTTAGAAATTTTTTTCTTCTAATATATATAATATTCATATGAATTTTTTGATATGTTTGATATCGATACAATAGTGATAAATATTGATACCGATACAAATATTTTTATCCATGCTTTATGACTTACCTAGTTAGTTGTGTATGCCTTGAATTCCTTTTGATCCAGCCTGATATTCAACCTGACTTGTTTCTCTATAACCCTACTAAGTATCTAGATTATGTACTTTGGTGCTTAATGATTGCAGTCATTGGGCTTTATGATTGCAATTGTTCTAGGTGTATTGGAACTTATGGAATTGAGGGAAACTGTTTTGTTTTTTTGTTTTTTCTACTCCTTTCGTGAAAGTCATTTCTTTCATCATCCATGGACATCGACCCTAGTGCAAAACCACAAATTTTAGCAATGTTTCCCAAGTTTTTAACTACATAGGTCTACATCAGTTTGCAGAAGTATAGACAGCTATTTATAAAGTAATGAATGTGGGTCTGAATTTTAACACGATAAGCATGATAAATGCTGAGGAAGTCTGATATAATTACTGATTAAGAATATAAGATGGAAAAACTTTGGAAATCAATAAGTCTACTAGCATAGCAAAATGGATGACAGGCTGACTTAACTCTCTAATGTTCGTTATTTGACAAAAGATAGGAAACAGAAAATCGAATGGCACAAATCAACCATAAACAAACGAAAAAAAGAGAGAAGACTGAGATAACGAGCTTATGTGGAAACTTCTCAAAGTAAGATGACAAAACATGGGCGATGGACGAAAGAACACATTATATGAAAAGGAATTAAAAGCTTGAATACAAGCTCTCAAGCCCTAGGCCCGTATACACCCAAAATCCTTGCCTCTCTATCTTTCCCAAGAAACAGCTATTGATTACAATGGCTTAATGGAAAAAACCCAACCGGAACTGGCAAAATACTCAAAAAGGTGTCCGCACCTCGTCTGGCCCATTGTTACACCATAGACGTTTGTAAACAGCTCCTTCAGGCTTTACCAAAATCTATTTTGCCTTAATCCGCATCACTTTTGCTTCATTATAACAAAAAGATTCCCTTTTTATATAAAAAAAGTCCCATATCAGCCCTCAGAGCCCTAAGACAACGTCACAATCATCAAGGGCGTGCTCTACCTCTAAGCTAATAGCCCATCATGTGGGCCCCTTATGGGAGGCCTATTATGCCAAGAGCGTGGAACGCCTAGTGCTAAAGTTATTGAATAGGCAAGTCGTCATTTCCTAAAACAGATTATGTAATTTATCCATTGAGTTACGTTATGGGTGGGTATTTTACCAAATATTTCTATTGTATCAATCTACCCTTGTGCGATGTCTCGTTTCATGCGTAACAAGTTGAATTCAAGGCAGGAGTATAAGATAGTGTTGCATAATATGCAGGCATAAGTTGTTATACTTTCTATTCCTTGATTCTTGTGCATAATTATTGCCTCTCATCATGGATATGATTCATTTGACTTTATTGTTTACAAAATTATGTGGATTTTAGACGTCTTCATCTATCCTTTATGATTGTAAAGGACTCATTGTTTAACTTTTTTCAAACTTCTGCTCGGCATTTGAGCCTATTGTAGGGCAGGGTTATCTGTGGATGGTTCACAAGACACCTGGCAATGATGTATGGGATCTAACAATGAGAAGCCAAAAACTGTGGCAGATGTGGGCAGATGACATACAGGATCAAGGTATTGATCCTTTGAAAGTATTGGGCTGGAAGAAGACAGGTATTCAATTTACTTAATGTATAATAAGACAAACTTGGAAGATTTTCTGGTTTTAATGTCAGATCTAATGTAGAATGCCATGATTCAGCGTTTGCATGCTATGTGCTGCGTACTTCCGGATTTTATCTTTGATGCTACAGAGTGGGAGATGGTATATAGGATCCCATATCACCTAACAAAGAGAGGAAATGTACTTTATAATAAGGCTTAGATATTTTCATGACAACAGGCAATTTCTTGGTAAATCCCAAGAAGAATAAAGTCGTATGGGTGCAAGCTCATACTTGCAGCTCTAAGTGGACAATATGTTATATATAGATTCTAGTCGCTACATAATAGTATCAAAGATAATCCTAGCTAAAAGTCTGTGGATGTGAGCTAGATCAGCCTTGAGCGTGCCACATATGACAAGTACGCCATTCCTTAAATGGGCTGGAGTATGGGAGTTGATGTTTGGGGTCCCATATTGTTTGGAAAAGAAGAGGGAATGTGCACTAAGTTAGGCCTAAACATTTCCATAATAACTGGCTTTTTCTTACAAAAGTTCAAGAAGAACAAATCCATGCAAGTGAAGGCTCATACGTTCAGTGCATGCAATATTTTTATTTTTGGAAAATAAAGCCCATAGTAGACGTAAAATAATGTTGTGCTCTTGTAAAGCCATCCCTGCATGCATCGTGAGATGCTTCTTTCATTTATGATGTTGGGTGTAAAATTAGTCCAAGCACAGTGTTTTAAATTTCATCTTCATATTAATCATGGATTCATGATCAAATATGAAGCTAGATGCACATGCTAGGCAGGAAATTTGTTTGTTCATGGATGATAGTCAATCCTTTTCTTTTCTTTTTTTTATCTTAGGTACTTGACCATGCACATCTAATTGTTCTTGTAGGTAGCATTTGCAGCTCTTCTAGGTAAGATGCAATGTTGCAAAGATAAGAAAACTAATGCAATCAACTTAAATTCTCTTCTCCTTCACATAATCCAAAATGCCAATTTCTGGTTAGATGGAAGCATTAGAAGGTGGCCAAAATGCTTGCATAATTGATTGAGAGGATGCTAGTAGTCCAGTTTGGCCTATTGTGGCAAAACGTTACTCTTTTGGGTCTGGCATTTGAACACTATTTAAACACTAGTTCGAATGCCACTGATCTGAAGTCCCACGTTTGACTCTGTTTCTTCAATATAACTCATGTATCAACAATTTACTTGATTATATCATCAACCAACTGTGAAATCCTTCATATGTGACATGAACAGAACCATATGAACATCAAATTCTAACTTATCTTAATTATTCCAACATTTCACATGATATTTCAAAATATGACTCAACTTCGCCATAAATATTAAATTCCAACAATTCCTCTTGATTCGGGTTTATGAATCCAAATACACAATTCTCAAACCATAGGTTTATTGAAATATAAACAAGGAAAGAAGATTATAGATTAACTTAGCCTGCAAAGATTTTCCTTCTCCTTTCTCTTTGTTTCCCTCCTTGTTTTCTTTCTTCTCCTCAATAATTTCGCCCTTGTGAAATCTGGAAAGTATATCCTCCAAAGGCAGCCGAATGCCATTCTTAAGCCAAACATTCCCTATACGACGTTCAATGCCATGTGCTAATCTGAACTAATTTTTGACAGTAAGCAAGCGAGTGAGCTTAGTCACCCCACACACTACCTTGAGCCATGACCAGCTCATGCTCTGTTCTCGGAATTGGTCCATATCCCTCTAGTCACCCGGCCACCTTATGCATGTTCTTTATCAGTTTAGATGACCATTAGGTGTCCAATAATTAATTTAATGGGTTAGGCATAATGTTTGGAATATGGATGAAAATATCAGCCAATATATACAAAGGCTTCCCCGATACTATGACAATATCGCGATATATTTCTGTATTGGCCGATGCAGCTGATATATTCACTGATATTCAAAATATTGGCAGTTACAACGGTGTATTAGCTAATACAGTTCTATTAGATAATGATTTTTAGAAATTTTTTTCCTCTGATGTATTTAATATCAATAAATATTATTTGATATATCCGATATCGATGACCACAACCGATACCGATCCCGATATTTTCATCCATGCTTGGAAACTATAAAGGTAATGACTGATGCCTTTGTTTTTTGTAGGAAGCTTGTTAATAGGTAGGACTACAAAAGAGTCAGACGAGTTGAAGAAAAGGGTTCAGCAACTATCTGCTGCTGGTATTAGGGCAGAGTACCTGTCTTATGGCGATTTACACTGGGAGGAACCAGAACTTGCTGTTGGCACCGAAGGCTCTTCTGCGTTTTCCCCTGATGACCGTCAGTTGGATGCCCACCGCACAGTTGCATTCATAGAAGAGGTACATGCAGTGATTTTTCCTGATTTTGATAGGAGTTACATTGGTTCCATAGACGAAAATATCGGTATAAATATTAGTGGTATTTGTGTTGATATTAATATCGGCCATGTTGGACAATGGTCAAATTTATTTTGCCATTCAAAACCAATGAACTGCAGGGAAGAGAAATTAGCTGATATAATTGCCTATATCGTGTGTATTGGCCTATATATTTTCTATACAACGACATATTACTATTTTGTTATGATATTATGTGGGAACAATATCGACATACCTCGGCTGATATTATGCATGTTAAATGAATTTTTATTTCATGGTTGGTGCCCTTTCCTATGGATTGTTTGTCTAGCATATGGTTGCACATAGATGAAAATATTAATATTGGTATCAGTCACAACCATATAGGTATAAAAAAAATTAGACAATATATATCAGCATTGAACATATCAGCAGTAAACTTTTTTATGCGAGAATTATAATCTGATTGAAAAATATCAGTCAATATATTACATATATTGCTAATACGATGAAATATTTCGATTTTAATGTGGTATTGATTGGTGATATATTGTGATTTTAACGCAGTATCGGAAAATATTGGTATCATAGGGCTTGATATCGGTATATATCAGACAATCTTGAATGAAATATCGGTATCGGCCCCCACCAATGTCAATACTTTTTGATACCTTGAAAAAATCGTGATATGTTGTGGTATTGGAGAGATATCATGATATATTGATCGATATTTAAAATATTGGCCGATATACCCAACATTTGTCGGCCTGTATGAACTATATATTGGCCAATATTTGCCTAATAACTTTCAATTATTGTAATTTTTTTCCTTCCAATATATCCGATATTGATATATATTACCTGATTTATCCGATATCAATATGGACCTGACTGATACAAATACCGATATTTTTCATCCATGCGGCCGATATTTCATTTCATGATTTGCAGCGTGACTATTTTGAGCATGAGTGATATCTAGGGTAACCGGCTATTTGCATCTCATGGAAGATACACAGAATTTTATCAAGATCCAGCAGTGTGTTTTTTAAGGTCCGTGGTCATATTACTTCCATGCTTCTTTTGAGCCTTAAAGTATCGATATGTTATCTGTTTTCTTCTGCAAATGTGGATGGGAAATGACATTTATAATCCATCTCATTCAGATCCAGTAGGAAAGGGAATGTTGAAGGTGTTAAAACCAAAAAAAACACCTTGTATGGAAAGAAAGCCATTGTAGTTGCAGCAGGCTGCTGGACAGGACTACTGATGCGGGAGTTACTTGGGGAATCAGATATCATGGTTGATGTCCCGGTACAGCCTCGAAAGGTACAAAAGTAGTGGATTATCTGACCATATTTCTGGGAGCTTTGATACAATAGTAGAATTCTTGTCATATGACTTCGTATTCACGGGTTCAAATCATAAAAATGGTTTCCTTACATAATATAAAATAAAACCACATGTAATAGGCTCAAAAGCTTCCTGACCCTTTCCCGGACTCTGCACATGGTAGGAAATTTGTGCACTAAAAGGCTTTTTAGTAAGGGGAGCCTTAGTATAACGGTAGAGTTATTGTCGTGTAACCTAATGGTCACAAGTTCAAGTCGTGGAAGCTGCCTTATATATAATTTAAGATAAGACCATATATAATAGACCCAAAAAAGTGATTAGACTCTTTCTCGGATATTGTGGGTAATAGGAGCTTCATGCACATAGATGACCTTTATGAAGGGGATTCTTGACGTAGCGTTAGAGTTGTCTTGATGTAACCTAGTGGTCAAGATTTTTGAGTCATAAAAAATGACCACTTGTATAA
>JAOVVI020012253.1:0-12310 GCA_028571085.2 Nepenthes alata | reverse complement strand
TATGTGGTCCGCTCCTCCTCAGGGCGTTACAATGTGGAGGGTAGCTTCTATTCTGTTCCGTCCCCCTATGGATTGGGAAAGATCCCGTAAGATGAGATATTTCTGTTCAGTGTGTGTAGACTTAGATTATGTAGAGTGAATAAAATATAATCTATCCTCGATTATTTGCCCTCTTCGCTAGTAGGGCCTACTAGTGGGTTCTGATAAAGATGAGTTTTCTGTAAAAGTAAGACCGACTTCTATTTTCTAAAATATGAATACATTGATTTCTAACTTTCGAAGACCGTTTTTATTTTCTGACAGTTCTTTATACGTCTGCATCATGTTTCTGTTATGAATCACTTTCTTATGGCATTTGTAACTTTATGTATGATAGTATCTATTTTGCTGAATTATGTTCCGCATACAAGTTTTACTATATACTTGTATGTACCTTGCTGGGTCTCGGCTCACTGTTTTCTATTTTTCTCCCTCCAGATGAGACTTAGAGCTTGTGGCTGACGAATTAGAGTGATTAGAGCTTGTCTGAAAAATTATTAAAGACTTGAAAGCTTATTTTGGAGAATATTATTATAATTATGTATTCGGAAATGAATACTTTGGAATGAATATGAATGTTTTCGTAATATGTTAGAGTAACTTTCGCTATACTTCTTATAATTAAAGGTATATGGGTCCTAGATGACATCTGTGATCCTGTGTTATGAATGACGGAATCAAAAAAATATCTGTTCCATCACACCATCAAACCGGCAACCGAACCAGCCAATGCGCTATGTGCTAGTCCTGATTTTTCAGCATATATTACAAGACTTTGCTATTTTGGAGCATTCTTATATTTAAATGGTGAATTTCAGCCCTATATTTATGAAAGTTAAACTGAAACTCTACATAGTTAAGAATTTGATATGTCCTAAATCTAAATTTTGAACAAATTTGGATCAAATCGTCTATTTGAGTCAAGCTCCGTCTATTAAGTTTGGATCCTATACACCACAACTACAAACAAGAGGTAGGTAACGGTAGGAGATCATCCCATCGAAAATACTCTGACGCTCAAGTCAATAAATAGCTTTCAAAGGTGAAAGGTGGATGCAATGAGATGCTGTATGTATGTAACGAGTGTTTGTTATGTGGCAGTACTCTCGTAAGTAAAGAGGCTTTGATTGCTCATAAGGAGCGAGATCTCTGAATACTGAGTTCGTTGGGAACGTAGTATCAGAGAGTAAGAGAGCATTAGAAGGCTCGATGCTGAAAGCATGAGAGTTTTGTAAGAGAAGGCTTTTGCAGGCCAGTGAGAACGTGCCTTAGAAGTGAAAACTTCATGGCCTTTTATAAGTGCTGCGTTTGGCTGCCTTCCTTATGTAGAAGGACTTGATACCCTCGCTCTATTGGGATCATTCCCTTTTCTGGCATGGAGCCTTTTATGAGTGTAATAGTCAATGGATTGATTCCCTTTCTTCTGCGCTCTATAACCGCTAGGGTTTCCTACAGACAAGGGGTTGATTTTGGCATCTTCCTTCAGGGATGCGCATTGATCATCGAGGTAATCGTTATAATTACGGTTACCTTTTGTAAAGAGTGCATAATCTGGGGAAAAGATCGTTGTAGCTTGAGGACGGACACGTGGGCGAATCTAGACTTGGGCCATATGAGGCTCGATCCTCAACTGGTCAACTAGTTGCATCTCCCATTAACGGATACATTGACCGTTCTGTGCCCAAGAGTGTCGTCCTAGTGTTTGGCTTTTACTGGACCATCTGTCTTTCGTCCGCTCAACAGCTGGCTTTGACCGTCTAGGCGTAAATGGGCCGCTGAGGTCTTGAGCCACTTCCTCGTTCGTGGGCCAACCTATTACCGGCATACCCATCACTAGCCCCCTATACTGGTAGTTTATGACTCTGATCTCCATCATGTTCAAGATGAGACGAGCCTGACTGGGTAACTTGTCTAAGGAAACTTGGTGAGAAAACTGGAAATGGCTCTTGGTCTATTGATCGCATTGCTTGCAATCGTTGACCGCAAAGTCAAGATTCAGAGAACAAAGCGTGGGAAGTTTTGATCGGATTCTATGACCATTCTGGTAAGAATCAGATAATTGAGTAGGAGACATTGACCAGATTCACTGACTGTCAAAGTAGGAATCCGGAGAACTTACTGAAGAAAAATGTTAACCGGATTCGTTCACCACCAAGGCTGAAATTCAGAGAACTTGTTGAAAGAAATGTTGACCAACTTCTTTAACTGTCAATGTTGGAATCCAGAGAACTTTTTGAAGGAAACGTTGATCAGATTCGTTTACTGCCAAAACTGGAATCCAGAGAACTTGTTGAAGGAAACGTTGACCAAATTCGTTGACCGCCAAGGCTGGAATCCGGAGGACATACTGAAGGAGATGTTGACCGGATTCATTTACCACAAAGGCTAGAATCCGGTGAACTGGTAGGATCTGAAACGGTGTGCCACCATTCCGTCGGATTGTTAGTCGAAAAGTTGGCCACATGTCAACATGCAATAAATTTACAATCCCGGTAATAAATGTGCCAGAGGATCTGAATCGAATGCATCCTCTCTGGAAACGACAAGTGTTAGCAATGATGGGCGCATCTTTTTGATGTGTTTCCCTTCTCCAATGTTCACATGCCTTTAAGTATTCAATCCATTTCATTTCAAACTTTCCACTCTTTCCTTCTGCTTTCCTTTTGAAAAAATATTCTAAGTGTTCTACTTCCTTCTTACTTCCATTTCCATGGCACCTTCTGTTACTCAAATCGTTTATATAATCAAGGTTAGTGAAGTGAAGGAGTTATACATCGAACACAATATTCCTAAGCAAATCGTCTTCTAGATGCCCAATGAGGAGGACAGGGCGTGCTCCCCCCAGGGCTGCATTACCATGTACGAGGACCACTTGAGGAGTCGGTTACGTCTTCCAGACCCTGATGAATTGTTGGATATCTTTACTACTCTTCAGATTTCCATCGCACAACTCCATGCTAATGTCGTACGATACCTGTGCTCACTTTGTATTTTTTGTCACCACCATCCTCGACTGCTAACAGTGGAGGCAACGAGGGTGATGTTCAAGTTCACCTAGAGTGAAGAGTGAGTTTTCCTATCCTCACGTGGGCTCTAGATCAATATCTCCATTTATGACTCACTGAAAAATTGGAAGGACAGGTACTTCTATGTTCATGTTGATTAGCCCTAGCCCTTATCCAGAGACTGGGGCAAGGTGCCCGAGTCTTTCATCGGGACGCTCACGGATAAGGAGATTGTTGCTGTGGGGCCACTTCTGCAGCTAGTGAAGGACCACCTTTCTAAATTCTAGAGACATCACTTGGTTTCCCGTGAGGAATCCAAGAGGGCTCACTGCGGACCACCGTCCCCAGTCCAGAAGATGAGGCTCCCATCTTGCTAGTATAAGAGGAAGACCGGCACCATCACCATCGAGTGTGCCGACGCACCTAAAGATGCTCCCAGAAGTCCAAAGCAAAAGAAGGTGTCAACGATAGTGCCTTCTTCTTCTTCCTCCACAAAGCCAGATTATGTCATGGCTAGTCAGTTTACTAGAACTAGAGAACTCTCTGATGTAGCCGATTTTGAGGCTGCTGTGGATGTGTATAAGGCCAGGCTGTGCTGCTACTAGTGGCACCGTTTTTGCTCTACAGCAACCGGAGCACTTGGTGGTGCTGTCGGAGTCGCTTGTGGAGCCTCCAGCTGTGCAGGCTGTTGAATAGCTAGAGGATGAGGAGCTTGCTGCCGGAGAGCTCCATGAGGCACTAGAGGAGCTTGCTGCTGACCAGAGTGCTCCATGAGGTGCCAGAGGAGCTTTTCCAAAGAGCTCTAGGAGGTGCCTGAGGCGCCAACCGCGAGAGAGCCCTTAGAGGCTACCACAGAGGCTTCTGCAGAGTCTACTCAGGAGACTACTATTTTTAGTCCTCCGCCATCAAGCCCAAGGTCACGAAGAAGACTAGTGAGGCGGGAGCGCAGAATCTGGAAGATAACCTTTTGAAACCTTCTTTCTCTTTTCTTCCTTCGTTGCTGTTACACATTGTGTTTGGCTCTTTGCAAGGAACTGTGCCAGCGGGACTGGCTGATCACAAACCATGACGAAGAGATCACCTGATTTGAAAAGGAAGTGGAGCTACTCAGGGTGGAGCACCGGGAGGAAACAACTACTCTTCAATCTGAGTTATCAAGTTTGAAAGAGAAAAATGCCAGACTGAAAGAGGAGAACGCCGGGTTGAAAGAGGAAGCTGCCCAAGTAGTGAGGTGGGCTGATGAGCTCTCGAGATGGATCACGTCGCTAGAGAATGACCTGACCACTCATATACACCACTACGGGGTCCCTGCGATATTGTGGGCACGGTTGTAGGAAGGTGTCAATATCAATCGGCGTATTGCATGACTAGTGGATCCTAACTTTTTTGTTGATATCCTTGACCCAGCAAACCATTCTACCAACCATTGTAAGAATCTCGTGGGCCAGTCTCGGAGGGATGAGGGTCCACTGACCCCTCCTCCTGGAACTCTACTCCGCAGTAAACACTTTGTGCTCTTATATTTTTATAATTGTAAATGTTCAGATACAAACAATAAAATAGTTATTTTAATAATATTTTGTGTCTTTGCCTTCATTGCTATCTTTCAGTTACTCGTTCTTGTATTGATTGAGTGACTTGGTGTATTGTACGCAAGTTGCCCATCTAACTCACATTGCTTGAGACATTTGATGTGCTCTCTGATAGACATAAGTCTTGGAGAAGACACCAAGGTAAATTTTGATGTCGTATCAAGCCAATTCTATACTAGTACGTGAGTAGAGGTTTGGTGGCATTACCCAAGTATTAACTTGGGCGGCCAGCTTTTGGACGGAGCACTTTGCTCCTGTCAACCATCATTGACTGTTCACGCTATCTCCTTTGAAGGAGGTTGTCGCGTGTGCTATTTAAACTCCCTAAGATTTTGACCACAAATGGATCACTGGGATGACCAAGATTTAATTTGACCACCTGTGAGCTGCCTATATTACCAGAGTTTAATTCGACCAACTACGTAAAAAATCCAGACCCGGAAAGGAGAAGGGCCGGTGGTGGGCATTTGGGAAAGTCCGGCCGATCGAGTGTCTTTATTCAAGCGACAGTATAAGCCACTTGGATGACCAAGGTTCAATTTGACAGCTTATAGGCCTCTAGGATGATCAAGGTTTAATTCGACCACTCGTAAGCCACATGGATGATCAAGGTTTAATTCAACCCCTTATGAGCCACCCAGATGACTAGGGTTTAAGTGCGAACGGGTAAAAATCTGCCCAATTTAGAGGTAGTTTAGGTCATTTGTATAATCCTGCAAGCATGTATACATGTACATAGAACAGAAAAAGAATAAAGAGAAAGCACGGCACAATGGAAAAAAAGACTTTTTCTTTTATTAATGATAACACATACATTATAGGCATACATGTGCAACATGGATGACCTACTTGTGCTCTCACAAGAAGTAGCACTTGAAGTGGATCGTATTCCACGTCTGTGGGATCAACTTGCCATTTTGAGTTCAAAGTTTGTATACTTCATTTCGTAGAATGGTTGAGATGAGAAATAGACCTTTCCAATTAGGAGAAAGCTTATTTCGGTTGGTGGTCTTGCTCATACCCTCTATGCTTCACAAGACCAAGTCTCCAACTTCAAATTATCGTGCTTTTACCTTCTTATTGTAATAATAGGTGACCCTTTGCTAGTAGGCTACTGTCCGCATTCTGGCTGTGTCGTGAGCTTCCTCCAACAAGTCTAGGTATTTCCTAATTTTTTGAGAGTTACCTTGTGGGATGAAAGTTTTAACCCTAAGACTTGAAAACCCTATCTCAATCAGAATTACCACTTTGGTCTCGTAGCAGAGATTGAATGGCGTCTCGCGAGCTGGTTCCTTGTGAGTTGTCCGATAAGATCATAAGACAAAGGGTAGCTTGTCGACCCATAAGCCCCCTGCGTCCTCCAACTTGGTTTTCAGACCGTGGAGTAACGTACAGTTTGTAACCTCCACCTGTCGTTTGTTTGCGCGTACGTTACCGAAGTGTTGACCAATCTGATGCCTAAATTGATACAATACTTAGTGAAACGCTTCCCTAAAATTAGGTTTTGTTGTCACAATAATCTCAAAAATGCCAAATCTGCTCACTATGTTCTAGTGGATGAATTTTAAGGCATTGTGCTCGGTGATTTTGGCTAGCATGATGGCTTCAACCTACTTGGTGAAATAGTCAATTCTCACAACGATAAACTTCCTTTTCCTGGTCACGATGGAAAATGGACCGAGAATATTGAGCCCCCATTGCGCGAAAGGTCAAGAAGCTTGAAAAGAGCTCAACTCAACGGGCAGCTAGTGATGAAGATTGTCGTGGAGTTGGCAATTCTCACACTCTTCACGAATTCAAGGGCATCCTTATTCATGGTCGGCCAGTAATATCCATGACGTATGATTTTAAATGCTATGTTTTTACAGCCAATGTCTGATCCGCACATTCCAAGGTGGATTTCTCTCAAGGCGTAGTCAGCCTCCTCATGAGTAAGGCACCAGAGGCATAGAGTCGAGCAACCATAGCGATATAACTACCCATCACCTATGGTGTACCAGCTGGCCGTCTTCTAGATCCACTTGGCATCATCCGCACTATCTAGTAGTGCTCCGTCCACCAAATATCTCTGGTAAGGCGTCATTTAATTTTTCGTGTCAGAGATTTGCATTGCATCTTGTTTCTCAGTGTTGGGAGTGCTCAGGACTTCCCGCATGTCCCTCGAGTACTGCTCTGGATTTTTAGCCGCCGCTTCTCTAGCAAGTTGGTCGACCTTCCAGTTTTCAGATCTAGGAATGTGGACCAAGTTTAACTTGTCAAATCTCTAGATGGCATCCTTCACCTGAGCAAAGTATTTAGCTGAGGGTTGCACGACTCAAAACTTTCGTTAACTTGGTTAATGACCAACTCTGAGTCATTGTAGACGGTCAGTCATCTAGCTAAACACTCATTTGCTAGTTTTAGCTCGGCTAATAGGGCTTCATACTTGACGACATTGTTGGTGGCCAAGAAGTCGAGTTTAAATGAGTATTTCACCTCAAACCCATCTGGGGTCCTTAAGACCACTCTGACACCACTACCTGAGTCCATAGATGATCCATCTATGTTGAGAACCCATCATGGCTCATCCCCGTATCGTTCTGCATCCTCAGTGAGTTGTTCATCAGAAATTGGTATCGTGGTCTCGATGATGAAGTCGGCCAAAGTCTACCCTTTGATGGCTGGTCCAGGCCGGAATTCAATGTCAAACTTTTCCAACTCGATAGCCCACTTAACTAGCTGTTTGAAAATGTCGAGTTTCTAGAGAATGCTTTTCAGTGGTTGGTCGGTCAGAACGACCATGCGATAAGCCTAGAAATAAGGTCTCAACTTTCAGGCAGAGAAGACATGTGCCAAAGACAACTTCTCTGCATGCGGGTAGCGCGTCTCTATATCGGTCAACGTCTTACTCATATAGTAGATTGATTGCTGAGAGTCAGAGTCATGGAGTATAAGGACAGAGCTAAGAGCCACCTCTAAGACCACCCAGTAGAGGTATAGCTTTTCTCCGTCCCTGGGCGACGTTAGCGATGCTAGACAGGTCAGGTGCTACTTCAAACCGTCCAAGGCTGCCTGGCATTCTACAATTCATTGGAATCCGTTTGCTTTTGTCTATTTTAGAGCCTTAAAGAAAGGCTAATACTTATCCCCCCCGACTTTGTCAAGAAGCAGCATAGTGTTACCAGTCGTCCGATTAACCTCTCGATATCTTTGACGCTCTATGGAAAAGTCATGTACATAAGGGCCTTGATCTTCTATGGGTTTGCTTTGATTCCTTGTTGAGAGATGAAGAAATCCATAAATTTTCTTAAGAACACTCCGAAACGCACTTTAAAGGGTTCAGCTTCATTTGGTGCACGAGGAATACCTTGAAGGACTCGGCCAGATCACGAATATGGTCATCAGTGATCTTACTCTTGTGGTGTATGTCATCGATATACACCTCCATATTGTAGTCAATCTGCTTCTCGAATATCTTATTCACGAACCTTTGATAAGTGGCCCCCGCATTCTTCAGATAAAAAGGTATGATCTTATAGCAGTAGGTGCCTTGGTCTGTCATGAACGATGTATGCTCCTCATCCTCTAAGCTCATCTGAATTTGGTTATAGCCCGAGAATGTATCCATAAAACTCAGTAGCTCATATTCGGATGTCGAGTCCACCAACAGGTCGACCCTTGGCAAAGGGAAACTGTCTTTTGGGTTGGCTTTGTTAACGTCGGTGAAATCGATACATATTCACCATTTTCTATTATTTTTCTTCACCAGGATGACGTTGGAGAGCCTGTCCGGGTATTAGACTTCTCTAATGAAGTTGGCGTCCAATAACTTCTTCACCTCCTTCTCGATGGAGATAAATTTTACCACGGAATGATTCCTTTGCTTTTACCTAATGGGCTTGTAGTCGGGGTCGAGGCCCAACTTATCAACCATTACTCTGATCAGAATCCAAGGCATGTTAGTGTGAGTCCACGCGAAGATATCAGCATTCTGTCATAAGAACACTATCAACTCATCATGCAGTGTCCCAGTGAGTGAGCCCCCAATCTATACGCATTTCTTCGGGTCCTCTGGATTTAGTGAGATTAGATCGGTTGTCTCACTAGACTGCATCTGCTACAGGGTCACTTCATCTCGATGGTCAAGTTCTCCTACTGCCTTTGTGCTACCACTTGGAGCGATTTGAGACATGTAACATGTCGGCCTAGTGACTTGGTCACTCAGCACTTCACCTATACTGTATGCTGCTGGGAAATTCATCTTAAGATATGGTATTGAGATGACAAACTTGAATGCTATTAGCCATGGACGGCTTAGAATAGCGTTGTATACAGAAGGCAAGTCGACGACCAAGAAAGTGAGTGTGTGACTTGTCGTTCTTGGGTACGTGCCCAGAGTGACCTCCAACTGGATCGTTCCTTGGACGGTCACTGGTCCGTTGTCAATGCCATAGAGTGAGCCTTCGGTAGATTTTAGTTAACTCTTTCATAAACGTAGCTTAAAAAGGGTATCAAGATAAAGCAAATTTTTAGAAGTTTCATTATCGATAAAAGCTCATTTCAATTGACAATCTACGCTACTGTCTGAAACGAGTATAGATACAATAAGAGAATCAGCATGGGGGGATATTACAAGATCCATGTTATTATCATTAAAGCTAATGATGTGGTCTTCTATGCGTTGTTTCTTCTACTCAGCTTGCTACTCCTTACGATCAGCTGGAGTCTTAGCCGGTCAGGTCGTAATCATATTGACTACTTCAACCGCGACCCGGTCGCGGCTAGGAAGACTCTAGTCCTTCCCCACCTGAGGTGTCAAAACCCTGCCTAGTTGGAGCATGTTGCAGTTTTCTATGGAGACTTCCTAGAGTATTTGGGAGATCGATAAAAATCGCAGTACTTAGCTGAATTTTCTACCTCTACTTTCTTAAATAGTTTGGGCCACTTAAGGAACTTCTCCCTACGAATCTACATAAGGGGGTCCAAGCACGTATCGGTTAGATATGTAAAGTTGATCAGCCGTAATCCCTTCACTTCGGTGTCCCGGTCCTGTGCTGCTTCCTACAGGAGTGATTGCCACCGTTGTGATTCCTTTTTTCCTCAGTCGGAAAAGAGCAAGGCTATTCGGTCCCTTTAGGATGCTTAACCTCGTTGACTTCTTTGGTCGCTGCGTAAGTCTTGTTGATAGATTCTGCTTTCCAAAAGTTCTGTGAATTCTTATGTGCCAGGTACCTAAAGAAGTCCCTGTGTGTCAACGTGGAGATGAAACTGTCAAGCTTCGTCTCCTCAGTGAGCCTAAGAATCCTTCTAGTTTCTGCAACGAAGCGATCATAAAACTTCCTTGGATTCTCTTTCTGTTTTTGCATGATGTGGGAGATATTCCATTGCTACTTCTCTTCCTTATGGCTGAAAGCGTACTGCATTTGAAAGAGGTAGGTGAGTTCGCGGAAGTTTCGGATCGAGTCTGACGAAAGACGATTGAACCATATGCGGGCATCTCCCTTCATTGTCGTGTCCTCCAACCCCTGGAGACTTAGATGGGTGCAGAAGTGATGTAGGTGATCCACAGGATCAACACTCCCATCGTAGGAGTTAAGAGTTGGCATCTTAAACTTTGCTGACAAAGGACGGATCAAGATCTCAGTCGTGAAAAGGGATCTGTCTAGATCTACGGCGTGCTCTTTATCTTTGAATAGACAATTCTAGATTTTCTCCACCCTCAAATCCGTTTGGGTGGTCTTGCCAGATCTTTTGGAGTTGAGGTAGGTTCTCAACTCCATCCTTTCTCCAGAGTGGCGCGTAGCTAGCTGACTAAGGCTACCAGTGGATCTAATGATTCTGGAGGCTCCCTCCAGAACTTGAGGCCTGGCCTCTACCTGAAAGTATCAGAGATTTTTCCATTCTAGGCTCTCATCCGGAGTCCTATTACCCAATCTCCCTTCAAGCATTGGGCAGCTCTAGATGTTGGAGACCTCTGGAGCCTAAGTGTTTCCCTGTCTCGTGGTCTTCTTGGATGATTTTTTCTTCTTCTAGCCTCCTCTCCTAGAGACTAGAACAAGGACTGCTGAGGACGGAGCCCCCTACTTTGTATTTTCCTTGCGGATGCAGAGAATCATGAGCATTTGGTTCATATTGCTCATTTTTTCTGCCAGGTTCTGAAAGAATAGTGAGGGCACCCCGTTGACTACCAACAGAGTGGTCCTAGTTGGGTGTGGTTGCGTCTCTAACGGGACTGTTAACTTGCGCTCTGGTATTCACCATTCCAATTGATGATACCGACTGTGGAATTGAAGAGGGAAGTATGTGACGACCCAGATTCTAAAACATAGAAAATCTTGATTACTGAGCCAATGTGATCAAGGGATCTAGGAAAATTGAAGTAATCAAGGGATCCATAAAAATTAAGGGTTGCCCGGTCAACACATGTTGACCAAAAAGTTGGAAAAATGCAAAATTGGGTCAGCGTACGGAATATATAAAGGAAAGCGTAATCCGGTCAATGTATGTTGACCAGAAAACATGAGGAGGCCGGAGTGGCCATGAAGCCGGAGTGCATTATGCAAAATAAGGACGGAATGATCTTAAAAAGAACTCCGTCCAAAAAGGCACTCCGTCCAAAATGATACTCCGTCCCAAGACACTCTGTCCTTGGATACTCCGGTATCTGTTAATAAAAAGAAGTTCAGCTATTGTTGATAAGGAGATGGACGGGTGAATAATAAGTTGTTGACCAAAAAGTTGACCGGATGAATAAAGAGTAAAACCTTAAGATTAAACTAGGTGGCGACCAAATGGAGTGGGTGAACTAATCTAGTTACTTCACCTACCTTCTACAAATAAGTACAAAGTAAGTCACGTACCCCACTTACCCCACCAAACCCCTCCTCTATATAAACTCAGCGTCGGGAGGCTACAGTAAAATGCCAGCAGCAATGATGGAGTGGAGGACGCCCAGGGCGAAACCAACAGTCCGGCAAGAAGGGAAGAAAATTGAGTCAGCCGTCAGGCAAGTGTATACCCTTTCTCCCTACTTTTAAGAACATGATATGCATGTTTCACTTCGGTTTTGTCTGATGAGCATATGTTATGATGTATTTTGTGCTCCGGGCATTTTAAGTACTCCGGCCTTTGAGCACTCCGAATTTTGAGAACTCTGGCTTTTAAAAAAAAACTCCGCCCCTTCGAATTTAAAAAAAACTCTGTCCATCTGAATGAAAAGAACTCTGTCTCCTTGAGTGGAAATAATTCCGTACCCTTGGAGTTGAAATAACTCCGTCTAAATCACTCCGTCCAATGAGTGAAAAGAACTCCGTCCCTTTGAGTGAAGAGAGCTCCGACCCTTTGAAGTTAAAAGACTCTGTCTAAATCACTCCATCCAGTGAGTGAAAAGAACTACGTCCCTTTGAGTGAAGAGAGCTCCGACCCTTTGAAGTTGAAAGACTCTGTCCAAATGCTCCGTCCAGCTGAATAAAACGAACTCCGTCCCTTCAGAAAATGAGCTCGGTCCCTTAAGAAAATGGGTTCCGTCCCTTTAAGAAAAATGAGCTCCGTCCCTTTAAGAAAATGAGCTCCGTCCCTTTAAGAAAATGAGCTCCGTCCCTTTTAGAAAAATGAGCTACGGATTTTATAAACAAAGGAACTCCGATTTTTGTTAAGAAAAAGGTACTCCGGATTTTAGATGGAAAATGAGCTCCG
>JAOVVI020012252.1:1850-12312 GCA_028571085.2 Nepenthes alata | reverse complement strand
AATAAAGTTTATCATGTAAATTATTTTTGAAAATTTCACACAGACTTAAAATGATAAATTGTCATGCACTTCTGAAGTGAAACTGGTGGATTTTTAGACCGTTACTATATCTTCTGAACAAATTTTGAAGGGTTTCTAACTGTCTCAGTATATTCGAAAATAAATCTATAGGGTTATAAACTGTTTCTGAACATTTTGAAGTTAACTGAATGGGAAATGTGAAACTCTGACTGACTTCTAAAACTAACAAGGGGTTTTTAGTTTTGACATAAGAAGGAAAAATATTTTTGATATCGTCATTTAGGACCCAGGACTGATATACAGTCATGTTATGTTTTCCGACATGCCCTAGAACATTACGGTGGTAATCGAGGATAACTCTTTTAATGGAGTTATACGTGGTCCGCCCTTCCTCGGGAAATTACGGTCAGGAGGAATGATTCTAGACCTGGCCTACCTTTGAGAGGCACACCTGTACAGATCCCACGGGTAGGGATCTCCTGTTCATGTTTCTGGCATTTGATTGTGTGGAGTGAACACAATAAATCCTCGATTATTTGCCCCCTCTGTTAGTAGGGTTTACTGGTGGGGTCCTATATTGATAGAAAAAGAGAATTTCTATAAGCTATAGAATCAAGACTGATCTCTGCTTTCTGGATTTTGTTTTACCAATTTATTATTAACCAAGCTTGGTTACGTTTATTCTGATTTTGGAAGCTTGATTGTTCCGTTTCAGACAATTCTATAATCTTCTGCAGTATATTTCTGCTATAGTTTCTATGAATTACTGCCTTATAGCATTTATTCTTTAACATGCATATGTATCCGTTTTATTGTATTTTATTATGCATAAAAGTTTTATTGCATGCCTGATTGTACCTTGCCGGGCCTCAGCTCACTGTTTACTGTTTTTCCCTCCAGATGAGACCACAGAGTTGATGTTAGATGGGAGAGAGTAATTAAAAGTTTAGCCTAAAGATTTTTTATAGACTGAAGTATTTTGGAGACTTCGAAAGAAACAGTTTAAATGTAAATGCTTGATTTTGTATATGGGTCTTGTGTATATAGATACCGCATATGAAATGTATGACATGTATGTGATGCAAAAGAAATTATGCTTCCGCAGGTTTTCATAGTTGCTTCCGCTATATGTTTTTTCTGGTTTCTATACAGGTCCTAGAAGGCATCTCTCTTATGAGTTCTGATATAGTAGATAGAATAATTGATCTAAATCCATGGATGGCGCTTGAGATCCCGAGAATGTGTGTTGTTGGATGTCGATTATGATGTTTGGTTAGTTGTGTGGTTGGATAGCTTATTTTGTATGGATTTGCGTCATGGGCTCAGTCACGTGACTCCTTTATCTCGCGTTTTAATGGGAGATAATTAGGGATTTGGGTACATTTCTTAGCAGCCCACGACACAGCAGCGAAGGAGGAGAAATGGAAGGAGAGAGAAGAGAAAGAACAATCCCGATATGAGTCACGGTAACTGTAGATCGAGCTCAGGCAAGTGTACCTCAGACATTATTTTTCGTTATTACTGCCTTTCTGTACCACAAAAAAATTATTTACGCTTTAAACACATGGTTCTGCATATTTATTGTAAATAAAACCTATTTTTGTAAATTCATCGGATAGATTTCTTGTTTACATGTTTATACTGCAATATCTGGCTTTGATTTCGTAAAAATGAAAGTGTTTGGTATCTTTTCATCGTTCGATAATTTTGATCATACCCTAGGTACGAAAATAATGGGTTTTAATGATTTTTACCCGTAATTCTGTTATATAAATGTTAATCTGTACTAAAATAAAGCATATGATGTAAATTGTTTTTGAAAATTTTGCACGGACTTATTCTGATAAATTGCCATGCACTTCTGAAGTAAAACTGAAGGGTTTATAACTGTCTCTGCATATTCTGAAATAAATCTGCAGAGTTATAAATTGTTCCTGAACATTCTGAAGTTAACGGAATGAGAATTGTGAAACTCTTACTGACTTCTAAAACTAAAAAGGGGTTTTTAGTTATGAAATAAGAAGGAAAAAAATTTCTGATATCGTTATTTAGGACCCAGGATTGATATACAGTCAAGTTATATTTTTCGGCATGCCTTAGAACATTACGGTGATAATCGAGGATAACTCTATCGATGGAGTTATACGGGTCCGCCCTTCCTTGGGGCATTACGGTCAGGAGAAAAGATTCTAGACCTGGCTTACCTTCGAGAGGCACACCTGTACAGATATCACGGGTAGGGATCTCCTGTTCATGTTTCTAGCATTTGATTGTGTGTAGTGAACATAATCTATCCTCGATTATTCGCCCCCTCTGTTAGTAGGGTTTACTGGTGATAGAAAAAGAGAATTTCTATAAGCTATAGAATCGAGACCGATCTCTACTTTCTTGATTTTGTTTTACCGATTTATTAGTAACAAAGATTGGTTACGTTTATTCTGATTTCCGTAGCTTGATTTTTCCGTTTCAGACTGTTCTATAATCTTTTGTCTTATGTTTCTGCTATAGTTTCTATGAATTACTGCCTTACAGCATTTATTCGTTAACATGCATATGTATTCGTTTTCCTATATTTTATTCTGCATAAAAGTTTGATTGCATGCCTGCATGTACTTTGCTAGGTTTCGGCTCACTGTTCATTATTTTTCCCTCCAGATCAGACCATAGAGTTGATGTCAGACGAGAGAGAGTAATTTAAACTTTAGCCTGAAGAATTTTTTGTAGACTGAAGTATTTTGGAGACTTCGAAAGAAACAATTTCAATGTAAATGCTGGATTTTGTATATGGGTCTTGTGTACTTAGATACCGCATATGAAATGTATGTCATGTATGTGATGAAAAAGAAATTATGCTTCCGCAGGTTTGCATAGTTACTGCCCCTTTATGTTTTTTCTGGTTTCTGTACAGGTGCTTGAAGTCATCTCTCATATGCGTTTTGAGATAGTAGACAGAATAATTGATCTAAATCCATGGATGGTGCTTGAGATCCTGAGAATGTGTGTTATAGGATGTATATTATGATGTTTGGTTAGTTGTGTGCTTGGATAGCTTATTTTGTACAGATTTGCATCATGGGCCCAGTCACGTGACTCCTTTCTCTTGCATTTTAAAGGGGGCTAATTAGGGATTTGGATAAATTTCTTCACAGCCCATGACACAGCAGCGACGGAGGAGAAAGGGAAGGAGAGAGAAGAGAAAGAAATGGTGAAAAATCTATCATTTAGTCCCGATCTGAGTCACGGTAACTGTAGATCGAGCTCAGGAAAGTGTACCTTGAACGTTATTTTTTGTTATTACTGCCTTTCTGTACCTCAAAAATAGTATTTATGCTTTAAATACATAGTTCTATATATTTACTGTAAATAAAGCCTGTTTCTGTAAATTGATCCGACAGATTTCTTGTTTACATGTATATACTGCAATATTTGGCTTCGATTTTGTAAAAATGCATGTGTTTGGTATCTTTTTATCGTTCGATAATTTCGGTCAAACCCTAGGTAAAAAAATAATGGGTTTTAATGATTTTTAACCATAATTTATGTTATGTAAAAGTTAATCTGTACTGTAATAAAGCTTATGATTTAAATTGTTTCTAAAAATTTCACACGGACTTATACTAATGAATTACCATGCACTTCTTATGTGAAACTAAAGGATTTTTGACCGTTACTGTATATTCTGAACCAATTTTGAAGGGTTTCTAACTGTCTTTGTATATTCTGAAATAAATCTACAGGGTAATAAACAATTTTTGAACATTCTAAAGCTTACTGAATGGGTAGTGTGAAACTTTGACTGACTTCTGAAACTAAAAAGGGGTTTTTAGTTATGAAATAAGAAGGAAAAATATTTCTGATATCGTTATTTGGGACCCAGGACATATATACAGTCAAGTTAGGTTCTCCGTCATGCCTTAGAATATTACGGTGGTAGTTAAGGATAATTCTGTCGATGGATTTATACGTGGTCCGCCCTTCCTCGGGGCATTACGGTCAAGAGGAAAGATTCTAGGCCAGGCCTACCTTCGGGAGGCACACCTGTACAGATCCCATGGGTAGGGATCTCCTGTTCATGTTTCTGGCATTTGATTGTGTGGAGTGAAGATAATCTATCCTCGATTATTCACCCATCTATTAGTAGGGTTTACTAGTGGGGTCCTATATTGATTGAAAAAGAGAATTTCTATAAGCTATAGAATCAAGACCGATCTCTGCTTTCTGGATTTTGTATTACCGATTTATTATTAACAAAGCTTGGTTACTTTTATTCTGATTTCCGAAGCTTGATTGTTCTGCTTCAGACAGTTCTATAGTCTTCTGCATTTTTTTTCTGCTATAGTTTCTATGAATTACTGCCTTATCGCATTTACTCTTTAGCATGCATTTGTATCCATTTTACTGTATTTTATTCTGCATAAAAGTTTTATTGCATTCCTGATTGTACCTTGCTGGGCCTCGACTCACTGTTTACTGTCTTCCCCTCCAGATGAGACCATAGAGTTAATGTCAGACGAGGGAGAGTAATTCGAAGTTTAGCCTGAAGATTTTTTTGTAGACTAGAGTATTTTGGAGACTTCGAAAGAAACAGTTTTAATGTAAATGCTGGATTTTGTATATGGGTCTTGTGTATATAGATACCGCATATGAAATGTATGTCATGTATGTGGTGAAACAAAAATTAGGCTTCCGCAGGTTTGCATAGTCGCTTTCGCTATATGTTTTTTCTGGTTTCTACACAGGTCCTACAAGGCATCTCTCATATGAGTTCTGATATAGTAGATAGAATAATTGATATAAAGCCATGGATGGCGCTTGAGATCCTAAGAATGTGTGTTGTAGGATATGGATTATGATGTTTGGCCAGTTGTGAGCTTGGATAGCTTATTTTGTATGGATTTGCATCACGGGCCCAGTCTCATGTCTCCATTCTTGCGCATTTAAAGGGGGATAATTAGGTTTTTGGGTACATTTCTCAGCAGCCCATGACATAGCAGCGAAGGAGGAGAAAGGGAAGGAGAGAGAAGAGAAAGAAACGGGAAAAATCTACCATTCAGTCCCGAACTGAGTCACGGTAACTGCAGATTGAGCTCAGGCAAGTGTACCTCAGATGTTATTTTTTTATTACTGTCTTTCTGTACGACAAAAAATGATATTTATGCTTTAAATAAATGGGTCTGCATATTTATTGTAAATAAAGTCTATTTCTGTAAATCGATTGGACAGATTTCTTGTTTACATGTATATACTACAATATTTGGCTTCGATTTCGTAAAAATGCATGTGTTTGGTATCTTTTTATCGTTCGACAATTTCGGTCAAACAGTAGGTACGAAAATAATGGCTTTTAATGATTTTTACAAAAAATTCTGTTATATAAAAGTTAATCGATATTGAAATAAAGCTTATGATTTAAATTGTTTCTGAAAATTTTACACAAACATATACTGATAAATTATCATGCACTTCTGAAATAAAATTGAAAGGTTTTTATACCGTTACTATATATTCTGAACCAATTTTGAAGGGTTTCTAACCGTCTCTATATATTCTGAAATAAATCTGCTGGGTTATAAACTATTTCTGAACATTATGAAGTTAACTGAATGGGAATTGTGAAACTCTAACTGACTTCTAAAACTAAAAAGTAATTTTTAGTTATGAAATAAGAAGGAAATATATTTCTGATATCGTTATTTAGGACCCAGGACTGATATATAGTCAAGTTACGTTCTCCGGGATACCTTAGAACATTACGGTGGTAATCGAGGATAACTCTGTCCATGGAGTTATACGTGGTCCGCCTTCCTCGGGTCATTACGGTCAAGAGGAATGATTCTAGACCGGGCCTACCTTCTGGAGGCACACCTGTATAGATCCCATGGGTAGGGATCTCCTATTCATATTTTTGGCATTTAATTGTGTGGAGTGAACACAATCTATACTCGTTTATTCGCCCCCTCTATTAGTAGGGTTTACTGGTGGGGTCCTATATTGATAGAAAAAGAGAATTTCTATAAGCTATAGAATCAAGACCGATCTCTGCTTTCTGGATTTTGTTTTACCGATTTATTATTAACAAAGCTTGGTTATGTTTATTCTGATTTCTGGTGCTTGATTGTTCCATTTCTGACAGTTCTATAATCTTCTGCATTATATTTCTACTATAGTTTCTATGAATTACTGTCTTATAGAATTTATTTATTAACTTGCATCTGTATCCATTTTATTGTATTTTATTCTGCATTAAAGTTTTATTCCATGCCTGCATGTGCCTTACTGCGCTTCGGCTCACTGTTTACTATTTTCCCCTCCAGATGAGACCATAGAGTTGATGTCAGATGACAGAGAGTAATTCAAAGTTCAGCCTGAAGATTTTTTTTGTAGACTGAAGTATTTTGGAGACTTTGAAAGAAATTGTTTAAATGTAAATGCTGGATTTTGTATATGGGTCTTGTGTATATATAGATACCGCATATGAAATATATGTGATCAAATAGAAATCATACTTCCGCAGGTTTGCATAGTTGCTTCCGATATATGTTTTTTTAGTTTCTATACAGGTCTTAGGAGGCATATCTCATATGAGTTCTAATATAGTAGATAGAATAATTGATCTAAAGCCGTGGATGGCGCTTGAGATCCTGAGAATGTGTGTTGTAGGATGTGGATTATGATGTTTGGTTAGTTGTGTACTTAGATAGCTTATTTTGTATGGATTTGCATCACAGGCCCAGTCACGTGACTCCTTTCTCCTACGTTTTAAAGGGGGATAATTAGGGATTTGGGTACATTTATCAGCAGCCCATGACACAGCAGCGAAAGAGGAGAAAGGGAAGGAGAGTGAAGAGAAAGAAAATGGGAAAAAGTTAATGATTTTTTCCCCTTAATTTTTGTTATATAAAAGTTAATCTGTACTGAAATAAACTTATGATGTATATTATTTCTAAAATTTTCACACGGACTTATACTGATAAATTTCCATGCACTTCTGAAGTGAAACTGAAGGGTTTTTAGACAGTTACTGTATATTCTTAACCAATTTTGAAAGGTTTCTAACTGTCTCTGTATATTCTGAAATAAATCTGCAGGGTCATCAACTATTTTTGAACAGTCTGAAGTTAACTGAATGGGAATTTTGAAACTCTGACTGACATCTAAAACTAAAAAAGGGATTTTTAGAGCTGAAATAAGAAGGAAAAATATTTTTGATATCGTTATTAAGGACCCAGGACTGATATACAGTCAAGTTAGGTTCTCCGGTATGCCTTAGAATATTACGGTGGTAATCAAGGATAACTCTGTCAATGGAATTATACGTGGTCCGCCCTTCCTCGGGGCATTAGGGTCAGGAGGAAAGATTCTAGACCTGGCCTAACTTCGGAAGGCACACCTGTACAGATCCCACGGGTAGGGATCTCCTGTTCATGTTTCTGGCATTCGATTGTGTGAAGTGAACACAATCTATCCTCGGTTATTCGCGCCCTCTGTTGGTAGGGTTTACTTGTGGGGTCCTATATTGATAAAAAAAGAGAATTTCTATAAGCTATAGAATCAAGACCGATCACTACTTTCTGGATTTTGTTTTACCGATTTATTATTAACTTGGCTTGGTTACGTTTATTCTGATTTCTAAAGCTTGATTGTTTCGTTTCATACAGTTCTATAATCTTCTACATTATGTTTCTGCTATAGTTTCTATGAATTACTTCCTTATAGCATTTGTATTTGTTTTACTGTATTTTATTTTGCATAAATATTTTATTGCGTGCCTGAATGTACCTTGCTGGGCCTCGGCTCACTGTTTACTATTTTTCCCTCCAGATGAGACCATAGAGTTGATGTTAGACGAGTGAGAGTATTTCAAAGTTTTGCTTGAAGATTTTTTTATAGACTGAAGTATTTTGGAGACTTCGAAAGAAACAATTTAAATATAAATGGTGGATTTTTTATATGGGTCTTTTGTATATAGATACCGCATATGAAATATATGTCATGTATGTGATGAAACAAAAATTATGATTCGCAGGTTTGCATAGTTGCTTCCGCTATTTGTTTTTTCTTATTTCTATACAGGTCCTAGAAGGCATCTCTCATGTGAGTTCTGATATAGTAGACAGAATAATTGATCTTAAGCCATAAATGGCACTTGAGATCCTGAGAATTTGTGTTGTAGGATGTGGATTATGATGTTTGGTTACTTGTGTGCTTGGATAGCTTATTTTGTATGGATTTGCATTTTACAGGTTATTTAATATACAGGTTGTATATTTGGGTTTTTGTCCAATTTTAGACAAAACTCGGTCAAAATTTCTACGGAAATTATTGATGTAAATTTTGGATTTCTGTTATGAATCTATCTGATTGAGGATCCTATGGAAATTAGGACCCATTCCGTCACAATGCCCTTATGGTTTTGCATTAGAACAATCCACTAATCTTGATTTTAGAGGACGTGTTTAAGTTTAATAAATTGGCTCCTCAGTATGCCAATAAGATCTGAAATTGCTTAGTGTAAGGGTTTTGAGATCGTGAGGTTGCTAATTGTTAAGGTCTTGATATTTTGGGTAACGATCTAAAACTGTATCGAATTTATGATGACTGCTATAGTTAGGATTTATAGTTTTGTGGTGAATCGAGGATCTATGAGGATTATTTTCGTAATATGGATATCTTAAAGTTAATTTTAATTATGGTTACCGTATAATTTAGGTATTCAGAAGGGAATATAAATCTTAGGGAAATGTCAATTTGATGACCTATCAACGAAATGGGGAGAATGTAGAGTACCCTGCCTTGGAAGTCTGATTTTGATTCAAGGTTCATGTTAGAATCTTAATTCAACTTGATAAAAGAATGTAATATTGGGTAGAATCCATTGTGATGGTAAATGATAATCGGACGATGTAGAGTTGGATGATTTGATCAGAGTGCGTAGCAGAAATAATCGGATGATCAGCTCCTGTATGTTAAGATCTGATTTTTGAAATTTGAAGAGAATGCTCCAAATTTGAGGCTTGCATAAATGGAAATAAGGAATTTGTAATCCGTTTAAGGTTTGGAACCAGGTTGGAAGAGTAGTAAATGGAATAGGATTGCCTTTGGACTTAGTGAAACTGGATCTTGATAGGGCACGCCAAATAATAAGGATCTAAACAATTTGGACGTTCAAGGTTTTCTAAGATAAACACCTTGATTTGGAAACGGTTTGGAGACGTTAGGAAGGTCTCTTAATTATAAGACTTGAGGATCGTTAAATTTCAAGGACGAAATTTCTATAAGTGGGGGAGAGTGTGAGGTCCTGAACCCGAAACATGATAATTCAAAGTAATTAAAATAATAAGAATCAAGATGAGGCTAAAATGAACATAGAAGAATGAGTTCCGGAAGTGGAAAAAGTGGAAAAATGATTTATCGCGATTCTTTACTGTTTCTGATAAATATACTACTAAACTTGATGTTTATACATGATTATCATGCGTTGTGGCTTCGATTTCACGATTTGGTTTCCGTTTCATGTTCGGTTGGAGTCCGGACAGTTTCACCGAAACCCTAGCTAAAATTGAGGTGTAAATTTGGGTTTAATTCATGTTATATGTATGTATTATGAATTATAGCATCGATTTTGTAATTTGGTCCATGTTTTGCGTCCGATTATTGTTCGAAAATTTTGACCGAAACCCTAGCTCGAAATTGAGAGGTGGTTTTGTAATTAATCCATGTTATACGCATGTTTTATGAAATATGGCTTTGATTTTGAGAATAGGCTCATGATTTATGCTCAAATTCATGCCTGGAAGACTTGCACAAAATCCTAGAACGAAAATTTGGAAACTTTGTTTGGAAAACCTAGAAATTTTGATATCTTAAATGTAAATTATCGTCCTATAATGTTTATCGAATGATTTGTATTTGAAAACTCTGCATGAAACTGTGTTATCAAAACTATGGAAACTCTGAAATCGTGTTAAAAAGTAATTGAATGAAACTTGGACTTGGCCATGGATACATGATGAAATTTCAGTTATGGAATTCTGAGCAAATGCATTCAACCGAATTAATCAGTGAGAAAATCAGACCTAGAACTGTCATATAATTAGATAAGGTTCTCCGGTATACCTTAAAACGTTACGGTTACGGTAATCGAGGATACCATCGAACCATCGAACTATCGAATAGAAATATATATATCAAACCATCAAATTATCGGCCGGTGATTGTGTGGATTGAATACAATCTATCCTCAATTATTCATCCATCAGCTAGTAGAATATATTAGATGGGTTCCTAGAATATCAAACTAGAACTTCTGAAGAACAAATAAGATTTGAAGCTGTTTTATGGATCCCGAAAAGTGTTTAAATAGGATTTATGCTTCCTTCCTAATTTCCGCAAACGCTTCTGCTCTTCTGATAATATCGTAGTTCTTTTTTTGTTCTAACGT
>JAOVVI020012251.1:0-12313 GCA_028571085.2 Nepenthes alata | reverse complement strand
GCCTCACAAAAAGAAAAAGGAGCAAAAAGAGTCTAGACAGCGCCGCCATTGTCGAGATATCATGTCTCAGCTTGGTGGCTCCCTGAGGCTGACGAACCTCCCCAAGAGTTGCATTGGGACCTTTGACCGCGATCACTGGAATACCAAACCAAGTCTGATCTCTACGTAGCACAAACGTTGCACGAATTTAGAAACTCAACGGGGAAACGAGGATCCAACAAAGAGGTAATCCTATGGCCGAAGTGGATCCCCTCTTGAAATCTCTCCTCCAAAGCAGACACCACCTCTTCAAGGCGAAGCCTCGTCCTCATCTCGCCCTCAAGCGCCACAATCTGCTCCAAGGCTCGTTGGTGCGCTTTCGGGTCCTCTCACTGTCGTCGTTAAAGGTTGGGTCCAGATGGATGGAGCGGTCCCTATCATGAGGTGCCTTATCCTCATCAGAGGAAAAAATCTCGATCACGTCGCCCTGCATCTCAAGTGGCTGGCCAATCAAAGGGTGACAGTAAAGGGATTACAAACTGTCGCAACAAAACTCTAAAGACAAATGATTAAGGGCTTACCTAGTGAGAAGGCCCAAGGTGATCGCTGCAAGCGGCACAGAAAGGCTCTGGAGAGCTCTAGAGGAACGACCACCAAGACGAAGAACTATGGGATGGGCTAGGCGTATTGTCTTGCCCCCAGTTGAGGATATTAGGAATGTCGATCATGTTCTCATTGGCCATGGCGAGTCGTGAAGGGAAAACGACTATGGGGCAAGACTCAATAGAAAACTACTAAAGCAAAACCCCAGAACCCTAGCCAATTTATAGACCAAATTTTTGCCTAAATGGGTAGCAAGCGGGTCAAAGGGTCGTGTCGTTTCAAGTCACATTGTTTCGAAACCCAGCGATGCTTGCGTCACGTTTATGAGGGGTCAGTCTGAGCGTTGTAGTAGAAACCCTCAGCTGGTCAATGGAAAAAGAAAAAAAAAGAATGCGACAAAGGCACAAGCAATGACGTACAACATCCTAAGGGCAAGAAGCTCCGCCAAAAAGTTGGCTGCCTAAGTTCACACTTGGGTAGTGTCATCAAGCTCCTAATCACAAGTGAAAAGTAAGCTTCACCTAATGATGGGATCCACTCTGGTGACTTCCGCAGGACCTAATTCCTTTAGTGAATGTCACAAACGTCTCAAAAAAGAGAGATGACCAACTTACTCATAACGCATTAAGTTGGCCGAAAAACGCAACAACAATAAACAAAAGGCAACAACTAAGGTGAGAACGGAGAACATCAATAAAATGCTCATTTTATTGATCTAATTCTATACAATTACAAAGAGTGAGGAGTACAAAATTTACGGAGGAGCAGAGCCTCCGGGAGGAGGAGGTGGCTGTCCCACGAGGCTCTTACGACGCTGGGCGAAGCGGTTTGAGAGATTAAGAAGTTCCACCGATAAACTAGGTTCAACCAACCATGCAATGCACCGGCAAAGGTTGGCGTTCTCCTATAACCGTGCCACTAGTATGTCAGAAACCTCATGGGGCGTATGCGAGTAGTCAACTCGTTCTCTAGTGATGTCATTTGCCTGGCTAGTTGATTGATGTGCCTCAAATGTGTAACGTCCCAAGCTCGGATCGTCGAACTCGACCCGGTGAAAGTATCGCATCGTCCCCGATTTCAAAAATTACACATCATTAATTAACTTAACATCATCAAATTATCATTAATGATCCTCATAAATGTATCATAAATTAAATATCCATAACAAAAATAATAATAACTTTAATAGGCGACATTGATGTCCCAAAATATCAATTATCATAACGGAAATCTAACAAAAGTCAAACAATAACTAAATTAAAAATCTTAAATCCCATTCGGAGAGCCTCGAGATCTGATATCACATCTATCTGGTAGTTACCCAAAAGTCACATGATCTCTTTGATCCTGGTGTCAACCTATCTAATCTGGAACCAATAAAATACAAGGGTGAGCCGAATGCCCAGCAAGTAAAAATAAACAATAATAGATGAGTATAATAAAGCATCTCGGACGATAAAATAATGAATACAATCAATCATAGCAGGTAATATGTCCACCACTGTCCGAGACTTAATAACATGTCGTGTCCATGACTCGAAGGCCACATGAATGGCTAAGTATCAAGGAAGCAACATGGATTCCGTCGACTCCGATCATCAGTTCCATAAGAGGTCACAACCGGATGAATTACAGGAGTCTCCATGGACCTTATTCTACCATAGTGAACTAAAGGCTGCGTATTTACGTCCCCGACGGCTAGGTAATGCAACGAGGTTATCCATGGTATCCAACTATCCTTACAGTCCTCCCAAAGGTTGTACCTGTAACATGCCAATACCACATCCGATACCCCTCCCAAATGATATCCCATATATCATCATCTACGATGGTCACAAAGTTATAAGCATCCCTCTCAACTCACTGTACGATATAACAAGAATCTAATTATCAGATTAATTTGAGGTCACCACTGTACGAGATAATAAAGATCTCCTTGGGCCTTATTCCACTATAGTGAACCAAAGGTCACGCATTTACGCCCCAGACGGTTGGGTAATGCAATGAGGTTATCCATTGTATCCAACTACCCTTACAGTCCTCCCAGAGGCTGTACCCGTAGCATACCGATACCACCTCTGATACCCCTTGCCAATTATATCCCCAATATCATCATCTACGATGGTCACTAAGTTATAAGTATCCCTCCTTAATAACGACTGCAATCCTCCGGAATGGAATTAGTATTGGAAAAGTATGTACTACTTTACGATCCTGTGGACTCCCATTCGTCCAGTTACCGTAAAGTTTTCACACACTCTCATTCACTTATCCATAGAGTGCCAATAAAATATATGCACACCACTAAGATTAACGCGAATAATCATTTATCGGGTTTTATCAATGAGATATATGAATCATCATGAAATCGATTAATATTATTTCAAGCGTGTCAACAAACTTGTATAATTTCATATAAATATTTTCTACCATCAATATATCAATATGCTTATAACTATACATATAATTGTTCCAATCAATATATATATATTTATTTATTTATATACATGTACACCCATGTATTTATGTACATATTTAGTCATTTATATGTATACACGTATACACCCACACATATATGCCCTCACACCCATGTAGATGTATATTTGTACCTCCTAAGTATATACAAGCATGATTATTCATACAATTATATATATATATATATATATATATATATACATCCACACACCAACACACTCACGTACTCAACCACACACATACACCCCATTCCACTGTTCTCACCACCCATAGCTTCACACAGGCATCCCCACACATACAGTGCACTGAGCACTTCATACCTGCACCTGCACACAATAATACGTGTATATTTACATGTATATACGCACACACAATTAACATACTCAACACTCACATACACTGACACTCTCACCCACATACCGAGCGCTGTACGCGCACCCACAACCACATGTGTAAGCATAAATCTATATACATACACATAAATAATTTCCACATATGTCCACATATACGTATATACATACCCCGATTCTCAAGCCATCCCTCTCAGCCAATGGCTGGACAGCTCAATCGAGCACGAAGCCAACAGAGTATTTTCCTTTGTCTTCTCTTCCCAATTCAATTGTCATAGAACACCCACACATAAACCCGATTTCCAACATCCCACACACACGGCCACACAACATACACACACACACCTACACACCACGTTGCCCACCCACAGTTACACACACACGCACCCGGACGGAAAACAGAGCACGATGCTCTGTTTCCATGACGGCACCAAAATCCCAAAAAACAAATCGGGGCACAACATGAAAAATTGATTCTTCATGATTTCATTAATTAATTTATAAAGCCTTAATTCATCATTGACTCAAAAGCCGATCGAATCTTCACTGAGCCGAAACTCTGCATTCGGGTTCCCCAAATCAAAACCCTCGATATTTCACCGTTTACCACCAAATCGATTATGAAATCAAAGGATTGGGCATTAACAAGAATAAAAGAAGGATAAATTTTGTGATGGAGAATTTTACTTGCCTTGATTTGTGATCGACGACGGCTTTGATTCGTGCGCAACTCTCCTCCTCCGTTCGTCCTCTCTCCCTCCTCTGTTCCCTAACCCTATGACCATCTTAAATAAAGAGAGGGCCAATTAGGGTTTGTCCAAAATTTCCATTTGAAAATCGATCCTTTCCCTCCTCACCAATTGCGCCGCCGTTCCCCTTTCCTTCTTCCCTCTTCTCTCTTCTTTCCTCCCTTCCTTTTCTTTCTTCTCCTCTTTTTCTTTTCCTTCCTTTGTCTTTCTTTTTTTTTCTTTTTCTTTTCTCTCCCTTCATTCTTCGGCTGATCCACTCCTATTATTATTATTATTATTATTATTATTATTATTATTAAATAAGTTAACTCCCTAAATTACTCTAAATTTAATTAAGTGGCCCACGATTATTCATAAACCCCTTAATCCGAATACTCTGATTTATTGGGCCCACGTAATAGTCCAACTATCCAAATTTTAGGTCCAAGGGTAATAATTATTGGAATTAATTTTATAAAATATTCCTGGGGTTACAAAATCCCTCTCCTTTTCTTCCTTTAACGGGACGTTCTCCTCCCATAGTCTGGCGATCTCCTCTTCCAGACTAGCTGCCACAGCCCCTTTCAGCAGAGTATTCTCGTCTCTCAACTTTGCATTCTCTGCCTCCCGTCTTGATAGCACAGATTGCAGGGTGGCTGTGTCCTCTTGGTGCTTCGCTCTCTGCAGCTCAAACTTCTCCTCGAACCAGGCGATCTCCTTATCACGGTTGGAGATGACCAGGTCCCGTTGACGCAGTGCCTTGATAACTACGCTACGAACTTTCTCTTCTTGCAAAGGCCACGCATGTCAAACAACAACAACGGAGAAGAAAAGGAAAAGGAGAGTTACAAAAACTTACCCCCCAGACTCGATGTTCTGGCCTCGCTGGCCTGTTGCAGGACTTAGACTTTAGCGGTGGAGGATTGAACGTAGCAGCCTCCTGGTCAGGCCCAACAGCAACCTCCACCACACAGTCCTCCAAAAGCTCTGTCACCGAGTCCTCCGACTCATCAGGCTCTCCTCTAGCTAGCTCCTTCGGCACTGTAAGCGGCTAAAAAATTGGCTCCGATAGCTCAGCTGACGACTCAATAACTGGCGGATCAATGATTGGCTTCGAAATCAGCTCAGTCGGTGGCTTAATTGCTGGCTCATGCAGCTTAGTTCGTGGCTCATCAGCTGGCTCCCGCGGCTCCGCTCGCGGCTCATCAGCTGGCTCCCGCGGCTCCACTCGCGGCTCCACTCGCGGCTCATCGGCTAACTCCATTATTCCAGCCGATGGCTTGAAAGCTGGCTCAAGATGCGGCTCGACGGTCGGCTCAAGCGTCTAAGACTACTACTCAAGAGTCGATTCCACCGGCTTGAGTTGCGGTGCTAATACTGGCTTCACCGGTGCCACCTGTGCCAAGACCACAGTGCTGCTCGCACCATCGTGCCACATAGCTCCAAATTCTTCAGGAGCCACCGCCTCACCAGAACGGCCTCCCACACTAGAAAAACAACTAGCAGCCACATAATCTGGCTTAGAGGACGATGAAGATAGCTCCACCGTTGCGGCCCTTTTCTGCCTTGGGCTAGAAGGAGCAAGAACTGTGGAAGGCGTGCTGGTGTCGCCAATAATCATAGCGCCAACTTTCCTCTTCCTCTGAGAAGCTTCCGGTGGTAGTATCCGGAGCTTTTGGATTGGAGAAGAGGAACCCCCAATTAGCTCTCTTGGCCTCCTCTCAAAAAATCAAGTGGTCTTTCCCGAAGTCATCAGGATGCCCCCTCACAAGCTTCAACAGCTCTTCCATGGCATCTATCTCCGTTTTCTCTGGCGTTCCAGTAAACGCCTTTGGAACCTTACCCCAATCCCGAGACAAAGGCCACGACTCAGCAACGTGAATAAAGAAGAAACGATCCTTCCAATTCCTCAATGAATTGTAAACGACACTGTTATTGGAAGGTCTCCAAGGGACAGAGAAATCTAGTCCCCACTCTACACAAAGCAAAACATCACCCTCACAGCGTCAATTGTCATCGTCCTAAAGTGATGACACATGAATATGCACATGGAGCAAAGATACTGCATAGCATTGGTATGGAACCGTGTGATGGGCACCTGGAGGACGGTGAAAATGTCGAACAACTCCTAAGGGACCGGAAGATGAAGCCCACTCCTCAAGTGGGCCTCATACACAGTAATGCACCCCTTAGGAGGGGAGCACACATGATCCTTCTTGTTGGGGACTCTGAAGATGATCTCTTTGGAAATGTTATACTCAACGTACGTCTCCTTCACATTGCTCGCACTGAGAATAGAGGTAATCTGAGAAGCCATGAAAATGGAAGCAAGAGAAAGGACGGCGAAATACTTAAAAGTAACTGACTGGCGACTTAAAAGAGTGTGAACGCCGGAGGAGGAAAATCGTCTCGAAAAGGTGCGCCCATCATTGCTGACATGTGTCGCTCCCTGAAAGGGTGTGGGCGATTCAGATCCTCCGGCACATTAATTACCAGGATCACAAATCCCATGCGTGAGGACGCGTGGTCCGATTTTGAACTAACAATCTGGCGGCATGATGGCCCGTCATTTTAACTCCCGTAGTTCTCCGAATTAGACGGTCATCAAATCCGGTTAACTCCTACTTCACAAGTTCTTCAGATTTTGTTCTAGACGGTCAATAGTCCAGTCAACTCTTCCTTTGCCAGTCCTTCAAATTTTGGCCAAGACGGTTAACAATTTGGTTAACTCTTCATAAGTTCTCCGAATTTTGGTCTAGATGGTCAACAAATTCGGTTAATAATCTTCTCGGCCTGCTCTCTAAAAATTGACTAGCGATCGACAGCTACGAGTCACACGGGAAGGTAACCCAACCTCTCGTGTCCCATCTTGAATATGCTGGAGGCTGGAATCTCGGGCCACTAGCATGGGGGTCTAATGATGGGTACGCCAGCAATGGGCTGGCCCAGAGAGGAGCGACGACCCAGAATCGTTACGGCCCATTTGCGCCATGACGGTCAACGGCCCACGTTGACCGATTTGGAAGTCAAAGACATGGAGAAATCAGGATGGACAACTTGGACTGCCAACTTTTAAGACAGTCAACAATTCCATTGATCGGAAGCTTGACTAGTTGAAGACCAAGCTTGACACGGCCCAAGCCCAACTTGGACCATGTGTCTGACCACGACAAGCAATGGTCTTCTTCCCTGATTTCGCGCCCCTTATAGAAGGTAATCTCCTCTGTAACGGTGATCAATAGATCCAATGTGTATCCCTAAAGGAAGACGCCAGAATCCCTCATTGTCTGCTGCAAACCCTAATGATTATAGAACGCAAAAGGAAGGCAATCGTTGCAGCGACCGTTACTGCCACAAAAGCTCTCCACCAAAAGAGGAAGCAATCCCAACAAAATATGGGAATCAAACCCTTCCACGCAAGGAAGGCAGCTCAAAGCAACGCCTATAAAAGGCCTTGAAGACTTCACTTCAAGACACGCTTAAATTAGCCTACAAATGCTTTGAAGTACCAACACATGTTGTCTTCTACAAACACAAATACTTGCATGCTCGAAAGACCCTCTATAGCAGACCACCCTTGCTCTCAACTACTCTCGCACGAGAAGCTCCCTTCTGTAAAGCTCCCACGCTTTTAGGAATACAAACCCTCTCTCTCTCCCTGCTACTACGTTCCCAGTGAGCACAATATTATGAGAAATCACGCTTCTTACGGGCCTCAAAGCCTCTCTCAACGGGAGCACTCACCCATCTCAACACTCTCTGCATTTTTATTGGTTTCGTTACTTTCACCTTCTAAAGTCGAAGGCTATTTACTGATTTGAACGTCAGAGTATCCCACCGATATCTGACCTCTTGTTCTTAGTTGTGGTGTGCAGGATCCAGATTCGATGGACGGAGACAAACTCAGACGATCGACTTGACCCGAATTTGTTCGAGGCTTAGATCCAGGATGTATCAGAATGAGTAATTTGTGACGAACTGATTTTTTTGACCAAAATCTGGTAGAGTTTTGACTATAAAATGATTATTAGATTAATACAAACATGTACAATTTTTCCTGTACAATATATATATATATAACACAATAATAACCAATACAGGATCCAAATGCCACAATATATTCATGGCTCCAACATCGCGCCTCCAGACACAATGTCAAATAGAGAGTTGCCACTAGGTACCAAAGTTTTTAAATCATAATTACCTACGTAAGCATATAAATCCATCATATACAATAAAAACTAGACTATCTGTACATCATCAATATATAACTACATCAATATACAAATTCACTACAAAATAATATAAAATACTCCATAAGATATAAAAAATCATAACATCTAAGTCCACAAAAGTCTTCATCCGAGGTCTTTAGCTTGGCCAACTCTTAAATTCTACTCTGCCTCATCAAGTATAAGTTTGTGCTCATCTGAAGAAAATAAAATAGTAAGGGTGAGTCAAAAACTCAGTAAGGTATAATAATCAAAGACAATAAGTAATATACTCAAAATAATACAAGAAAAGAGAAATAGGAGCATAATACTTGATGCATAAATATGAGGCATGATTAAATACATTTCTGGAACACAATTAACTTCCATATATTGTTTCTAATTTTTTTTATAGATACAGATATTACATACAAATTACTGATTCTCTTTTTACCTACAGAATCATACAGAAGTAGATATGGATGGCAATATCGGTACCGATGGAACAGATAATAGATACAGATGGCAACATCGGTATCAATGGAACAGATAACGGATATAGATAACAAATACAGATAAAAATACCGATATTAAATAGATAACAGATTTACATTGCAATATCGGTACTGAAAAAATAGATAACAAATTCAGATGATAACACCGATACTGACGGAATAGATAACAGATTCAAATGGCAATACTGGTAGTGAATGAACAGATAACGGATACAGATGACAATATCGGTACTGACGGAACAGATAATAAATTCAGACAATAGATAACCGATATCAGATAATAGATTTTAGAGTTTCAATTTCTAATCTTATATGAAAGAAATTTTCGTACCTAGTTCTTATCACTTAGTCTTCCCTCTCTAGAGAACGGTTCATCAGATATAACAAATTGAGGAGTTCCCTTCATATACTTTGTCTAACCTTCATAATTCTTTGATATGGATACAGATAATCATTTTTTTATAAATTTATATTTTCACATGCTTTTAATTACATACACAAATTAATATAAAGCTTGGAACGTATAAAAAATCCTTACCACATCGAGCTGCATAACTTTAGAGTTTTTGGATAACAAATTCATTCACAAATACATATAACATAATTTTTGGAGCCCATACAAAATAACACAATTAACGTATATGTGAATAAATACTACTATTCACGTTCATAATATTTTTGGAATACATGAAATTAACATATATAAAATATATATGAATAAATACTAAATAATTGGAGTACCCACGTCCATAAAGTTAGGGTTTCAAGTTTCTAAGGCCAAATCATGCATAAATATCAAATAAAATGGTTAGATTAAACGGGGGGAGTGGGTTAGGATTTCGGTGAACATAAGACCACACAAAACTATCAAATAGGGACACTTAATCAATAAATAATCATGTTCAAGGTATGGGTAACGATTTTTTAAAACCAATTTATGAAAAAATCTAAGAAATAAATGGGTAAAAGCATTTGGGCGCTGGGTTAGGGTTTCGGTACGAAATACCAGTCAAAATTCAAAAATTAGACATGAAATCAATATATATGCATGCTCAAATTATGGGTTCCATAAAATATAAATTTAATTGGGTATCGGAATGAGAATACCAAAAAAAAAAGAATAAAAGTGTAAAGAAACAAGAGAAAAAAGTATGAGTGCATTTGCCTTATCCCGATCTATCACTTCTCCAACTAGTTTCAAAGCAAATTTGAACCCGAAAGCCTCAATTTCTTCCTTCTGTCTCTTCTTCCTCACTCACTCTCTCTCTTTGTTGCACAAAAATCGAAAAAAATGATGCAGACAAACCCTTGCAGGTTTCTATTACATGGGTTGGCACTCGATTCTGTCTCTTCCTTTTGGATCTTGCACATGGCGCGGCGCCACCTCAGGTGCCCAGCGGGGTTTCCCCCGCCACTTCAACCTTTGTTCTTGAAACCTAATTTTTTCACATGTATTAAGCATAATTTTAATTATATTATCTTAATTACCTTCAATTATGATATTTAAAAATCGGTACCTTACAACTCTCCCCCACTTAAAGAAATTTCATCCTCAAAATTTAACGAACCTCAAAATTTAACAATCGAAAAAAATCCTTTCAGATTCTTTTTTCACGTTCTTGTGTTAGATCCTTGATTAAATAACTTCTCCTAGAAGGCCTTAACTAATTTAATTATCCTAATTCCTAATATCTAATATTTTCTATCTAAATCTAGGCTGGAACCTTATCATAAGACAAATTTTTAATCTCCAAGAATGGCTTAGTTCGAACACATACTTTTTTCCTCAATCATCGATGTATGAAAGACTTCATGATAATCTACCAATTTGAAGGCAAACCAAATTTATTGATCATCTTTCTAACTTATTATAAGATCTCAAACAGATAATAAACTCTTATTTCAATTCACCCTAAACCCCGAAACGATTATTCACGTGGAACTTCAATCTCATTTTGAAATTTATCTACCATGGGTCCACACTTTTGTTACGCTACTCTAATGGATTATCTATTTTCAGTATACTATTCATTGACCAAAGAAAAATCTCAAGGATATTGGTACAGCTAAAGCAAAATCTACAATCCACATAACTTGAAAATATAATTGGGAACATAGACTCCAAATTTTAAATATAATACACAAGCTAAAGCATCCCAAAGTTAAAAATTTACCTTCCACTACATTTAGTGATGCCTCTGATTTTTATACTTTATTCTGTGATTAGCTTGTCTGAAACTGTAGGCATCTGAAATATTGACTTCTTAGAATGGGGATAATTTTTGATCAGATGACCCTATTGACCACATTTAAAACAAGCTCTCGTCGATCTATGACAGGACTTCCCTAGATGTACTTTTCCACAATAGGAGTAGGCAGTTGCTACTATTTGTGGACTTGGTACTGTTTGAATTTCAACACTTTCTTTTTCTTATCCACCAGCTTAGCTTTCTTAGTGGTTCCTTCCGCTCCTGAATTAAAGTATGCCTCTGATTCTCCTCGATTTACTGCTCTCTTCTTAGAATATTTCTCAGCCCTGAACTCCTTCTCAAATATCAATATTTGATCTAATACCTTCCTGTAGGTTTGTAACTTGAATGTTGATAGTTTCCTTTTAATTTTGAAACCTCAAATCCTGCTGAAACCTCCTTGCCTTCATTATTTTCTCATCTACCATAAAAGGTGTATAACGTGACAACTCAGTAAATTTTGCGTCATACTCCACCACCATAGGATCCCCTTGCATTAGCTGAATAAATTCCTCATCTTTCTATTCCGAAAAACTGTCAGAAAAATATTTTTTCATAAAGGCCTTTTCGAACATGTCCTAAGAAATTTCATCTTTGGGCACACCTAGAGCTCTCTTTTTCATTGCCCGCCATTGATTGGCCTCGCCTCCTAGATGATGAGAAGTAAATAACACTTTACCTTCTTCAGGATATCAAACGATTGAAAATACCTTTTTGAGCCTCCAAATCCAACTTTCTACTTTCAGTGGATCTCGCTCTTCCAAAAACTGAGTCACACGTTTATTTGTAAAATGGTCATAAGCTGTCGCTGCAGGATTTTCATGAGCTGAGACAGGAACTAGAACTAGAACTGGAGTTGAATTACATTGCCCCACAGCCTCCATAAAATTTGCTATGCTTCCAAGAATGTTCAAATACTCCGCCTCAAGATCCTTCGGATGGCCACCACTATGCGAAGCTCTTCGTCTAACTGTCATTGCTAATACTCTCTCTCTGAATTAAGAACAACTTAGGTTAGATCACAATTCAATTTGAATCTAACCAGGATGCTATACACTATGCAATCAAACATAGCTAACTGATTCTAACTTAGTTCTGGCCTATGTGAACTAACTAAATTTGACTAAAATACTAATTGGGATACCACAACTAGATAATCAAAGTTAACTACTGATCCTAACTTAATTCTAACCTAAGTCCTTT
>JAOVVI020012249.1:0-12313 GCA_028571085.2 Nepenthes alata | reverse complement strand
GGGAGCAACTTGATTTGCTCGAGGAAATAAGAGAAACAGCGCGGATTCGCATAGCAGCTTACCAACAACGAATCGCTCGGTACTATAACAAAAGAGTAAAAGCTCACCGATTTGATATTAGGGACTTGGTTCTGAGAAGTATTGAAGCAACAGGAAAGAAAAAAAGTTCAACTTTCTTTTAAACATTCGTACCAATCAAATTGTGATGCCTAAATTCAGGATTTTTATAATTAATGCTTTATTTATACATAGTCTTAGCATTAATTGAGATTCCTTAAATCTTGAATCTTGAGTCGCATCTGCTCAATTAATTATACATAAACCAAATAATGAAATATTAATTCCTACATTATTCTATTTCAACAACCAAATATAAGAATAACAATTCTAACTCTATTCTCATCCTTTGCTATTCCCTAAAATAACTATTTTATTCTCACCTTATTCTATTTCAACAATTAAACGTACTGTAAGAATGAGTGATGAGCTTGGACAATAAGCATGCATAGGGACATACCGACATAATAACCAATGCATAGCCACACACGGTACAATGTCGTTACATTTTCCTCAGGTAAGCATTTTTTGGCCTTATCTCCCAATCAGAATGCATGTGTGAAATAAAACTCTGTGATAAGATTATATTTTTCTTCCCTACCACATTTTTCTATCGAACACACTCGCCTCCATGCCGAACTTTATTGAAGATTCGTTAAATACATGTGAAATGCAGCTTAACCAAGTGATGTGGTTCAGTAGCTAATCAATTTTGCATCCATACATGAGACATGTTCGATGAGCAGGTGGGACAAGGATACGTGCCATTAAATTAGAAAAAGAAAAAGAAAAACTGTGATCGGTAGAGTAAAAAACAGGCCGGCCTAATTCTTAATTGAATAAGATGTTCAAATATTAACAGCTTAACAGAAAATATCATAAACTCAATCGGATAAAAATATTTAAACATATGAATCAAATGATAAATTCTAAACGGTCAGATATTAAAATGTCATAATAAGTCGTTTAATAGACCAAAATAAAAGAGTGGCTGAAGCGATGCTATACATTAAAGTCAAGTGGTTATATCATTAAATATGGACGATCGTTGCACACTACCAGTAGTCATCTTCCATTATTGATTTGAAGCAGTATCATACATATGTATCGATCTTAGATGTCAATTATCTAAATGGTGCCTCCAGTTATAAATAAAATATTTTTCCAAAGAAAAAAAAAGAGAATAAAAAAATATTATTCAATCAGTCAAGTATACAAAATAAGCATAATCCTCAAAATATACAGTCATCCTTATCTTTTTTTATTAACTATATTTTTTTCTTCAATATCTTTTCAAATCTATTTGAAAAATTATTTATTTGAGTGTTGGAGTGTATACCAAATGATAAATCACGTATACCTCTTACATCCAATTTATTTTATCGTGGTTCGTAGGATTCTAATTCATAATTACGAAAATTGATCCGTTTATCTTCGAATATCCAAATAAAGCAGTCGACTCCCTAATTCATACGATAATCTGAATTCTTAAGACGCGTCAAATTTAATTGATATTCATGATAGGACTTCCTTTGAAATCATATAATTGGTGAAATCTAAATTTGAAACATAATTAATATAGCGTGTTCAGCGATACGATAATTAGAATGAAACTATCAGATTGACGATTCTCAAATAAAACACGAAACCTTTCATCTATATTCATTTTAAATTCGTTATTATGTTTATAATTTATTTTATTTAAAAAGAATAAAATGTTAATATTTTTCACTATATTATTTATTGTATTATTCTATGTTCTTTTTCATCCAACAAAATGTAGCGTAAAAGATTTGAGCTTTGGGCGTGGCCTGCTAGTGCGGCAGCACACGGCTAAGAATGTTTCCGCCGATTTTGTACCAGAAAAATGAGAGCTTCCTTGAAGTTGATATCCTCCACTCACCCGACTCTTCATCTCTCTCACCCAACGGTTGAAGCCTTCACCTGGAACACCCTTATTCGAGCCCATAACAAATTCGGAACTGAACTCACTGTTCCCTCACATCCTCCTACCTCTATCTTCCTCCGCATGCGCATCCATGGCGTCGAACCTGACTTTTACACCTTCCCATTTCTTCTGCAGTCCTTCAATTCTCCAACACACCTCCGATTAGGGCAACAAGTTCATGCACAAGTCATCCACTCGGGCCTCAACTGGGACGCTTTCGTTGAGACGTCTCTCGTAAACATGTACTCTTCTTGTGACAATTTGAGACTTGCCCACCAAGTGTTTGACGAAATCCCTCAACCAGACTTGCCCTCGTGGAATTCTATTGTTAATGCAAATCTACGAGTGGGTCTGATTAGCAGTGCCCGGAAATTGTTTGATGAAATGCCTGAGAGAAATGTCATATCTTGGAGTTGTATGATTAATGGGTATGTTAGGTGGGGAGATTGTAAGGAAGCGCTCGCGTTGTTCAGGGAGATGCAGATGTTGAGAAGGAGTGATGTTAGGCCTAATGAGTTTACGATGACAGGAGTGATTTCTGCATGTGGAAGGCTTGGTGCAATTGAGCATGGCAAGTGGGTTCATGCTTATATTGACAAGTGTGGGATGAAAATCGATGTTGTCTTAGGAACTGCTCTAATTGACATGTATGCTAAATGTGGAAGCATTGAAAGGGCAAGGTGGGTGTTTGATAAATTGGGCCCTAAAAAGGATGTGATGACTTGGAGTGCCATGATCTCAGGACTTGCCATGCACGGTCATAGCGAAGAATGCCATGATCTTTTTGTGAAGATGTTGAATCAAGGGCTGAGGCCTAACGCTGTCACTTTTTTGGGTCTTCTTTGTGCTTGTGTCCACTGTGGATTGGTGGATGAAGGAAAGAAGTATTTTAGAACGATGAGTGAGCAATTTAGCATTCTTCCTCTGATTCAGCATTATGGTTGTATGGTCGACCTTTATGGGAGGGCTGGCCTGATAGGGGAGGCTTGGGATTTGATCAAGTCGATGCCTATGGACCCAGATGTCCTAGTTTGGGGAGCCCTATTGAGTGGATCTAGAATACACGGGAACATTGCAGCATGTGAGATTGCACTTAGAAAACTAATAGAGTTGGAGCCTTCAAATAGTGGGGCTTATGTGCTTCTTTCTAATGTCTATGCAAAGACTGGACGGTGGAAAGATGCGACAAATGTGAGAGATGATATGGAGGCAAAGGGGATAAAGAAGATTCCAGGTTGTAGTTTGGTTGAAATTCAGGGCGTCCTTCATGAGTTCTTTGTTGGAGATGAGTCTCACCCAGAGACACGGGACATATATATGATGCTTGAAGAGATTATCAATAGATTGAGTAAGGAGGGTTACGCAGGAAACACGAAGGAGGTGTTGCTTGACTTAGACGAGGAAGCAAAGGAGCTATCACTATCAGTTCACAGTGAAAAATTAGCAATTGCCTTCGCATTTTTGAAGACGAGTCCAGGCACATCCATACGCATTGTCAAAAACCTGAGGATATGCATCGACTGCCATGAGGCAATAAAGATGATTTCAAGAGTGTTTGATAGGGAGATTATTGTTAGAGATTGCAATAGGTTTCATCATTTTAGACATGGTTCATGCACTTGTAAAGATTATTGGTAACCTTAATTGTGCTGATTTGACAGTGTCTTCTTCCATGGGCAAAATTTGCATCCTTGCAGGAGATCAAATGTTCAATTCAACCCTTCCAGGGGCATTCAAATTGGCCCTTCAACAAAGGGAGAAAAAATTACTCGTTGTTGCTCTTTTGGAGGCGGTTAATTTAATTTAGAACTGTCAGGCAAAGAAGGGTTTAGTAACAGGTAAATTAGCACGCAGAAAAGGTCAACTTGACTTGTATGGAACTGAATACTGCTGGTCTGCATAGTGGAATCTTGAGTTTTTATAGTCTACTCTCCGTAATTCTACAGAGTTTTACTTCTGGATGGTTCCCTCATTAAAATGGAAACCAAAACAGCTTAGTAATGACTCTAAATATGCTGAGCCTGTCGCAGTTTTGGGCATTTCTGTGTGGCATGCACCAAATATTACCCCTAAGAACATCACTTTGGCGTCTACTCACACCCCGCTTGTGGTTTCAAGATGTCTCCATTAATATTTATTTCAGAATCACAACAAATTATGCCAACTTATTGTTCGAAAATTTGTGAAGAACTTCTACAGGTAAGCACTTTTATTCAATATACATGGAGAAAATCAGTTTAGTTGTTGTATTTGGACTCTTATAGATTTCTTATCTTATTTTATGGGTTGCCTGCACACTAGTCACTGAAGCACCTTCCCATCACTGGAAGCCTCACAACCGGATCTTCATAGTTGGCCACTAGAGGCCGAAATTCGGCAAGCTGCCACCATTGCTGGACCAAGCATCATTGATGATGCATGCTAGCCAGTCACCATTGGCACCATAGATCATCTGATCAATTATTACCTTTGACCACTAGAGGCTGATTTGCCGCCACCGTGAGTGAAGGCGGCCAACCAATAACCACCATCAATCATCATCTAACCATAATATTACTGTATTCATTCTCATAACCAAACATTTTTGTTGGATAATGGTGAGTTTGGGGATTCAGGAAAAAACTAGAAAAGCTTTCATCGTCAGAATAACATGGAGCATAGCGTCAAATAATGAAAACCATATTTTAGCAAAGCAGTTGAAAAAAAGAAAACCTACTGCACAAATGAAAGGATTATCCCGTCACCCATGGTTTAGGAGGACCTTCCCCTCTAATGATACTTGGAATTGCCTTATGATTCTGGTTTAATATCCAGCAATGAACAAGTTTAGGATTATCCCCCTTCCCCTCTAATGATACTTGGAGTTGCCTTACGATTCTGGTTTAATATCCAGCGATGAAAAAGAAGTTTAGGATTCACCAAAGCTGTCGCTGACGTTTCGAAGGGAGAACAATGGAGATCAAGAAAATGGCCCTGACAAAACAAGATTCAGAGATCTGGATAGCATACAAAACGGGGACATAAACAGATGTATAAATCTGTGCAAGAAGTTTCGGACAGACCTAGACCATTGTTTTAGTGCAAAATTGCTGTTGCAATCCCGGGGAGTTCCCTTTATATGGGGGAAGAATTTGGACAAAATCATGTATTCATATGTGGTGGGCTCTCTGAAAATCCAGATCTTCACTAATCCAGAAAATCAATTCAACTCTTCCCAAATAAGCAAGAACTAAGTATGCATACGACATCAGGATTCCCACACAAGAAAAAACAGCTCCAAATACACATTATGGACCAGAAATGTATGTCTGCTCAGCCTAGCTGTTCATGTCTTGAACCTCCAAAAACCCAAAATCCTCGATGGCTGATAAAACTACAAGCAGCTATAAGCATCTCACAAGAGATGGCAGCAAAATAGCTGGTTAAGATATGAAGCAGAATACATGTCAAGGAGCTATGAATATCTCAAACTAAAGGCTGTAGCAGTTTAATTAACCACAACTTCAGCAAATAGAAGCATAAAAGTTAAGCAATCGAGTTCCAGTCTCTGTAGCAGAACCTATAGGATCTGTTATTCACAAAGAAAGGGCATAGAAGTTCCAGAAAAGAGAAATATTTGATATTCAAACATTATTTGCTAGTCAGATGGAGTTTGCAAATGTAACGCTCAATTTTGACAACCAAACCCAGCATCTAATTCTAGAGCTTCCAGAACAAAGAAATATGAGCAGCCTGACTGCCCATAATGTCAAATTTCCTCCCCCAGTGACAATTCGGTTGTCATTTAAGCAACGGCACCTGTGCAAGCAGTTACTGGAGTGGCATCAAGCTGCCTCTTTGCAGTACTATATTTCTTGGTGATAAATCTGTAAGCATCATTCAGACAGACAACAAGTAAGTCCTCCAGAATTTGACCGCAAGATTAAAAAAATCCAACTAGGTAAATCAATCTTAAACAATACATGTAAAGTTGAAATCATTGGTGTTCTACACCATTAAGGGATAGTTTTACACTTTCTCCTTTTCAATAGCTAATCTTCAATGTCCTAGTTACTTGTCAATATTTATACTTCTCCATAAAGAAGGCTTCCTATATTGGCTAATTGAACCCAATGTGAAAAGTTATCTTGGAATGGTGTGCTATTAGAAAAGGAAGCATGTAAATGCATACATGTATTGGATGTCTTTCATTTAGTATGTTATCAAGATGGACACATGTATCATGTGGCATACATGATCTAGGCAACCCTAGAATGACATGTAATCAAGTAATGTTGGTGGGTCTAAAAGTTGGTTTAAATTAGTATAAATTATGAGTGGTACAATGCACTTTGTCATCCTCTCAATCAAATAAAAGTGTTTCTATTTCCGATATAGAAATTTATCTGCTGCAAATTGTGTTTATTTGCAGGCCTATCCATAACCTATATTATGAATATGGTAATTTATACACAGCCTTTCTCCTATATTACACAAATGTTGTTTGCATGGTTTAAATCTGACCTCCAGTCAAATTGAACAATCTCATAGTTGCAACAAAGCTCACCCTCCCTCTACATAATTTCAATAAATCACGTAAGCAGGGCCTTACTTGTGTCTCCTTTACAAAACTAGATTTCAATATCTTTGCAATAGGTTACTAATCATAGTGATTTCAGAAAGCTATCGCATTTGTCCATGCTTTTGCTCAGCGCAACATTCATGTTTAGTAGCTCTTCAACAATACTCATTGAGGACCCTATGTGCCATTAGGTATGACAATGGCATTGCCACTTCGTATGATGAGTTCTCCATATATCTATCAAAAAGTAATTAGCAGCATCAATATGATCTGAACCCATGACCATTTGCATCAGCAAAATTAAGGCTAGTGCTGAAATTTAATTTGGTGCTATCATATTTACACTTTGACAATTTAAGGGATATCAGAAGCTGAAATTTAGTCCAAAGAAGGGGTAAAGAGCTATGGTCAATATGGGGAAGGTTCCAGTCCCATTTCTTAACTTGTACTTAGAAAGGGAAAGAAAAGCATGTGCTGCTTAATGCTTTGTTATTGTTGCTCACTTCTTGTTGTAGTAGAATAGAGTGCAATTGTCTACGACATCTATGTGTGGTCTCATACATAAAAATCTGTGAAATGCAAGGTCATGCATATGATATCACCGGTCCTTAACTTGGGATTTTCCTCCCCTCCCAGTCCCCCCTCACCCCACAAAAAAACAAAAGCAGAATCTATTTGGACACTTAAGTTTAAAGATGTTTTAAGTATTTTGTTTAAATGGCATTAAGCATTAGACATGTCAAAAACTAGCCAAAGCAAAGTAGCACATGGGAGCTTGTCAAACACATGGATTATGAAACAAGCTTTTGAGGTGTATTACCTGAAGAAATCCCTCCACAACAACTCAAACATCAACCAGTTCATTCCACTGTCACCATCTTTCACATTTGAGGCGGCAGAAATTGTTCTGTCAGTTGCAGAATATTATCATAAGATCTTTATTGGCATAAGTAAACGACATTTTGTTAGTCAAACAAAAAAGAATACTTAATGCTAGAACAACATTAGATGGGTAAACAGAAAAAAGAAACACCTAAAAAGCAAATTAGGGCATACCTAGAAGCAGTTTTCTTCAGCTCATCAAACATAAACCTGGGAGAGAGGCATCCCATAGCTAGCCATGGAGAAATTTTGCAGGAGAAGTTTGCACCATAAATGCTATCACTGCCATCCTTAGACCCCTTGTGAGGCTGTGCACGGCATTCAGATGCAAATTTTTGGAGCCTCTGCAATGCTTCAGTCTCTCCTCCCACCATGGAGGCATTTGCACCCGGCTTCCCATCCTGCATTGAAATATGAAGGCAAGTATTGTCAGCATGCAAAACATATTAACAAATTTCTAACAATTAGGACACGATACATTGAGCACATGTCTAATAAACTTCATAGTTGGTTTATAGACATAAAAATATAATTGATCGAAAAAATAGAGTTAGGCTATGTTTAAGACACTCATGGGGAAATATTCATCATAACATAACAAATAGAAAGCTGGGCCAGTAATAAATCTTAGTCATCGACCAGCATCGCAAGCTCCTTGAGAATTACCATCCACCACTATGAACTCACCTAAATGTCAGTCCCTTCTCTATAAGGCACTTCTCATTCTTCAATTGACTGTGAATAAAACTGGGAGTGTTTGATTCTCTCATCTCGACCTTACATTTTTAATTTTTTTTTGTTAATTATTAAGTAGCCCCAATACTTTTTGGTAACTGCTAAGTAACCTCTGCACTTATTTGATTTTCATCAATACCCTATTTGTTTGAAATTAACACACAGAAATAAAATATTCCAATACATACTGGAAAATGTGACGTCAGATATGTGACCCCGGGGGAGGTATCCATGCTTCCCATATGAAATCATATGCTACATCGTAATACTTGGCCCACACAGAAATCAGCACTCCAGATTGTCCAGGAAGACAAGAGACAAGATCAATGTCTTCCATGTCTAATTGTTGGATTCCCAATACTTATTACATTCTCATGCCATCATTTCTTCCCAGAGACAAGTCTTTTACAAATGTACATGCAACATTACCTGAAGTATATCTTAAAGTTCCAACATGGGATTCAAGGGTGGCTTGGGGATGGTTGATTCACTTATCTAGGCAAATAGACCAGATAGACAGGATTCGATCCCCACCAACTACTGCTCCCTCTCATGTACATATATATCACTATGATGCTGATAAAAATGTTCATCTCTATCAACCATAAAACTCTACAAATATCATCATATTAAGTATACATTTTTTAACGGAAACTAAAGTCTTTCTAAGTTGATGGCCTCAAATTTGTAATGATTACAAGGCATCACAAGCACTGTTGCACCAATTAGTGCTTTGTTTTGCATCAGCCATGTCCCTGCATGCCAATGTTATATGAGTGCGCTTATCAGGCTTTTATTTGTTAAACCTCCTGAAATCTTACCTCACATGTTAGACATTGGGTATTTACAAGCTTCCCTTAACAAATTTTAGAATTTCACTCTCTTTCACCACCGCCTAAACTTAATGTCTTAGAGCATGCGCACATCATCATGCTGAGGCTCATAGTGAGTTGACAAGAATTGAACTCAATGGCATACACCTTTCAACAGCAAAAAGGCACATACTTGTATGAATTGGTTTATTTCAATTCATGATTTACCATACCAAAAACTTCATAGCACCATCTTCCATTTGGCAAGTCCAACCATTCATCGTAGACTGCAGATTTGAGCAGGCTATCTTTTATGTCATAACCTAGAGTTTAGTGCAATCAATTCAGTTTATCTTGAGCAACAATTCATACTACGAGTTCCATTAGGTCTGAATCTGTTTAACTGCTTCTTGCAGCTAACTGCCATTAGGTTTGAATCAGTTTCACTGCTTTCTTGCAACAAAACTAGTTCAGGTTTTCTATCACGTTTTCTATGCAGCATCTCAACATAACTTAGTATACCTCCTTTTATTCCAACCAATATTGATCAATTAGAAACCATCCTGATACCATGGATCACCAGCTCAAATAAATCAACGTAGCAGGTTCATCAAGGGCCAAGACCTCACTAGGTCAGTATGTTGCAACCCAAACAATTCCACATCCAAACAGGATTCAGAAATGAAAATGACAACAAAGTGGCACAAATATTAGAGGACTTAGTCATCAAGTACAAGCAACAAGTAAAAATACGTCATCTTTCCAACCAAATTTATTACAAAATAGGACTTGAGAAACTGGAACAAGGACTGCAGGATGCACAGAGCACCAGGAGCCACAAGATATGTGGCAGATAGGGCAATTCCTGAAACTTCTAGTGGCACAAAAATGAGCAACAGAAATATCCCACATTAACATAACGCTAAGCAATAAGGTCCACCTAAAATTGCAACACTTATAATACTCTTCTCAGCCTTTCTATTAGAACCATTGCATAAAAAAGGATGGTGTGATACATGAAACTACTACAACAGGGGTCTGCAGAATATTAAATGCAGTTAGATTTATCCCTTCATTGCAGAGAATCGTGTTCTCATGGCTTTAACTCGTGATCAGTAGGCCACCACAAAACAATCTTATCAAAGGTGCTCAGTGCACAAGATATCTTACATTACCGAGTTTTAGGGACTGTCAGATATACAAAATCCAACAAGTAACAGACAGTGCATCACAAGGCACTATATAAATCGTTGGATAGAGAAAAATTACACATTCAGCATCCGAATCACCATGAACAGCAGTGCAATAGATACGGTATTCCATCATAGAATAAAACTAACGTATTATGACGAAAGAATTTCCGGAGACAACAAATTGATTAATAAAAAGGGCAAAGGTAAGAAAGGCGAAACCTGAGCCATAGTGGTAGTCGGGTTAAGACCCAAATCAACCAAAGATGGGATGTCCCCAGGCTCCACATCGCCTCTAGAAGGCAGCCCCTTCAACTGATCCAAAGCAGCCATGGTCTTCCTAATCCCCAATCCATGTACTTTCTCACGGAAACCTCCATAGTTGGTGGGCATAATATCTAATTTAAATGGCAAATCATCCAAATGGTACAATGTACTCCCCCAGAAGTACTTCACCTCAACGCCTTCATCTTTCATGGCCGCCTGGATCCTCTCCTCCGCTTTCACCTCCTCGTTCGACACCTCCCCGTGGGAGTAAACGGCATCTGCACCAATCGCCTTTGACAGTTCGATCAAGACTGCCTCCGGCTTCCCAATCCTCACCACCAAATCTGACCCTCTTGCCTGAAGATTCTTCCTTAGATCAGAAACAGATTCAATTAGGAAAGAAGCGCGATGCGGGCCTGTTTTATCGAACCCAGATGAGGATTTCCCGTAATCTCTGGGATCGAAGCAGTAGACAGGCAGGACAGAGATTGATTCACTATTGGCAGTGTTAAGACACTCATTGTCGTGAACGCGAAGGTCGTTGCGGAACCAAACGATGGTAGCTCGACGAATTGCGGCGCCATTTGAGGGATCAGAGGGGCGGCGAGGGTTAAGTGAGAGGGGGTTTTGGAGGGGGGAAGCAGAGAATGTTGATTTTTTGGAAAAGTGTTTTGGAGGAAAAAGAGCGGAGGATGAGAGGGAAAGGTGAGAGAGAGATGAGGAGATTTGAGTTGGGATTTTCACCTTTGCGGGGTTGGAGGAGGTAAAGATAGCGGTGACCTTGGAGGGGATGATGAAGTGGGTAGGAAGGATTGTGGAGACAGAAAGAGAGATGGAAGCTGTTGTGGGTATGGGCTTGCTAGAAGCAACGATGGCGACTGGGTGCTCATTCTCTGTGTTTTGGGTCTCTTGAGTTGCTTCTACATTTTGGGCGTTGGAATCCATTTCTTCTTCCCGATGTGCTTTTTCCTGAAGAAAGATGAGGAATGACAGGCGCGGGAGCTAAAGGGCAGAAGATAAGCTCGAGCGTTTGCCTTCAATGGATTTGAGTTTCTCACTGTTCCTCCCACTCTCACTCTCTCTCTCTCTCCCACCTCAGAAAGGTAAAGAGAACGGATGGTTTATAGAACAAGGTTGCCCTCAAATGTGATGACCAAATGCCTGCTCCAACCGACTGACATCACCTAACATTTTGTGCTAACCTTCAAAGTCGATCACAGAAGTCCACACCTTTCAGCCGTCGAGTGGAACTACCGTAGAGGGGGAAGGGGGGGCTGTTAACTAAAATTTCAAGCTTTAGGTTGGTAGATCTAACTCAGCTTGGTAGAATCATTGTGCTAAAAAAATATTGGGACACATAGGTGCGGGTTAATAGGTTGAATATAAGATGGCCAAAGATTGTTATATGTGCTAAAGAGATATTGGGTCACGTAGGTGCGGGTTGGTAAGTTGAGTATATCACATGCCAAAATTGGTACATCTGTTCCATAATCTATGATATTTGTTATTATGATTTTTATTCACAATAAGCCCAATGATTATAGTTTTAGCACTATAGGTGGCTTATTCTTGCATGACAAATACCCTTTCTATCGACAAACGGGTGTCCTATCGTCATTACCTGCCAAGTAATATTGACGTGTCGTTTCAACTATCATGGACTCAGATTTGATTTTTTCACTTCATTATGTCATGGACTGTAATGTCCCAGATTTTTATTTGAATTAATTTAATATTAATTATAATTTTGGATAAATTTTACGTGATAAAATTAATTAAACATTGAGAAATTTTAGGATAATATTTGGATCGGTTGGGTTGGCGCTCGGGATGTATCCGTGTCGTCGTCCGAATATCGATT
>JAOVVI020012248.1:0-12314 GCA_028571085.2 Nepenthes alata | reverse complement strand
AAGGTGGGAGTGATTGTTTCCTTGTGTGGCGGCCAACAGCTTTCCAAGTCTGTTTCCTTCCTTCTCAACATATTACCCTTGGAGTGCCTTGGTGGGCAAGGAATTGAGAAGATCTGGCGCCTTCCTTATTTGAAGGACGTCAATCTTGCCAATATCCTTTTCGGTGTAAATCGAGATCATGAAAAATGCTTGGAAAGCTGTGATTTGTCGTTAGATGAGTTGTGGTCCCAAACGGAGTAGGCCCATTATTGTAGAAAGAGGTTTATGCGCCCAACGTGTAGAGCGCGGACGGTCAACGCCTAAGTTGACCATCTGCGCGTTGGCCGCTTTCGTGGAGAATGAAGAGAGAGTAGTTGGCGATCCACTGATGGGCTGTGGGCCATAATGGAATAGGCCCATTACTGTAGGAAAGCCTTTAAAGGCCCAAACGAGCTGCGCATGACGGTCAACATTGAGTTGACCGTCTGTGAGCAAGTTGGCCGCCAAGACGGTCAACGCCAACGTTGACCGTTTCGTTTTGGGCTTTCCAGTTCCTGCGTCCGCCTTATCAGTGGGCCGTAAGAACGTTAACTGGTCTTCTTGGACTTTCGTTGACATCTTTTCTGGCCAGCCAATTATTAGTGTACCCATCACTTACAATAATATCTCAATTTATTTTAATATTTTAACTTTATTTAAATTATATTATTAGTCAATAAATTTTGATACATTAAGGTCTACCTGCTAAATATTAATTTATGTATCTTAATTCATAATTAAATTAATTTTATCTACCTCACTAATTAATCTAAATTTAAATTATTAGATCAAGTATTTATATTCAAATTTATTGATCCAAATATTTTAAACTTATTAAGCCTACGTATCAGTCCAATCATATAAATGTAAGTCCAAATGTGATAAAAAATTATTAAATAATTATCAAAATTAATTTGATAATATATTTTCATAAAATAATAAATAAAAAAATATTTATGGTGTTACACCACTTTACTATAAATATGAGACTCGATTGCTTTTTTATTATTTTTTAGTAGAATTTGAGAGATGAAAAAGAAGGAGACGTGAAGAAGAGAGAAAAAAGAGAGAGAAAGTCAAATAAACATGATTCAAGTGGTCCCAAGTTAGAATTTGATGACAATTAAGTTTAGGCAAGCGTATTTCAAACCTTATTCATCTGTTGCTGTTCTTTCTCTAATTTTTTAATTATTTTTTTAATACTCATACATATCATTATTTCATAGCTAAGATGATATTGTTTCACATACATATGAAATTATTCTCATTTTGTTGTGAAAATGCAAGAAATTCTTGTTTAAGTATATGCTCTTCACTTAATTTAGCTTAATCTACAATTATTTCTTTATATATGTGTTGAATTTATGAATTAAATAACTCTTACATGTCTCAAATCTGTACATGATATTCTACATATTTTAAATTACTAAGTATGAGTCTTGTATGTGTTAAAAGTTTATATAAATTGCCCTACACACTTCACTAATAGATAAAATATGAAATTTATGTTATTGCATTAGATTTTATTATTCCTTTTGATATATTTTAATTATAGATTTTATATATTTAATTATTAAATTATATATTTTGTTGAGTTTTTGACTTATTTTTTATTCCTATTTTACCAAGCCATTTAAATAAGAGACTCAAATACTTGTAAGATGACTAGGATAGAAAAACAAATATTTGAGAAGATTAGTTTTGAATTTTAATGTTATTCTAATATTGTATTTCAGTTTTCAAATAATAGTTAACATATTTATATTTTTCAAATTACAGTTTGTAATTGATAAAGCAAATGTTGGTTATTTTGATATTTTATTTATGGTTTATAGTTATGGGATATCAGCTATTCAGAAGTAGGCAGCAACAAATTTTGATTTTAGATTGATATGTGTACTGTGATTATTAGTTTTGGATCGAACATGGCTTCTTACATAAGATCTGACTACATAGTTGGGTCAGTATCAGAGGTATATAAGATGTGACATATTTTAAATTATGAGTATAGTTTATATTATTTTATTTTAATCTGTTGTGATTTTGATATAAAGATCACGTCCTTAGATAATTGTACAGTTAATTGTGCTATTGAATGGATAGTTAAATTATTAATTAAATAATTATGTGTAATAGAATTGGGATCAAAATTTAGGACGTGACAATACTTGATAAGAACATGACAATGATCATAGTAAGAATATAACAAAATACTAGAAAGTAAAAAAATAAAAAATAAAACTATGAACTAAGGGTTAGTAATAATTTTATCAATCAGGATCAAATATCAAAGGTCGTGTTATAAATATTTCTCATAACTAGACCTATATGTTACTATTTAAAAAACAAATGTGAATTAATTATATATTATTTCTTATGAACTATATTAAATATTATTTTTTGAATTCATAGATTATAATAACGATATTAACCTATAATTTAATATATTAAGATATGTTCAAATATATTTCATTAATTTTTTATAATAATTTTCACTTAGATAAAATAAAGGACTCTCGACAAATAAATAAATTTTAAAAATAAATAAAATAAATAATCTTACAAAATTCAAAATAAAACTGTCATCAAATTTTACAAATAAGTGACTAGCATGACTAATTTTGTAAGAATTTCATATTATCACGACAGAATGTTTGATTGAAAGTATAAGTCAATCTTTTAAAATATTATAAAATGGAAGCAAATCTAATATACCTACAACATAGACTTAAAAATAAAGAGTTGTCACATGTATGAATTTTGAACAAAAAAATAGAAAAAAAGTAATGAATCATTTAAAGATAAAAAAAAGTTTATATATACTTACCTTAATTTAAATTTATTAATAATTTATTTAAAATTACTTTAAATTTATTGTATTATTTCTCTCTCTTTTCTTTTCTTTCCTCTCAAAATTTCATGAAAAATGAATTGAAAACTTAACCAAGGTCTTTACAAAACAAACTAGTACACAAGGAGTAATTATGCACCCATCAAAGTATAAAGGCTAAATTTAGAAGACGCTCATATGCTCCTTAGGTGTGCATCAAGCGCCTGATACTTAAACGCATGAATAAGCAGCTCTCATACACATACTAGACACATGAGTTTCACTTCAAATATGCTTATGTGTAAATCTTGCACCTATTAGGCATTCAAAAAGTAACTCCACACTTAGTTTTTTCAACTAAACAAAAAATTTGTTTAAAAATTTACTAAGTCAAATTAATTTCTAATGTCATAAGTCACATTTAGTATTGCAATGTTACACTTCTTCCTAATTTCACCATGGTTTTCTCTCAATTTTTTTGTTTCTTCAAGATGAAAGTCATCTATATGATAACAAGGGAGAGCCAAAAAATGAACTAAAATGAGGAGTTAATCTCCAACCGCTTATGCAGTAAAGATAATTATAATTTAAGAAATTATCTGGTTGAGTCATCTATTATGGGCGACCCAACTAGTCCACTTAATCTAATAATTTAATTAGAATTTAGTACATTTTGTATCTTAAAGTCTTCTTTCTCCGGCCTCTATATATATTTTAAGGAGATTTGATGTCTAAAATTAAATAGCATCAGGAAACATTACCACTCATGTAAGTCCACACCTTTTAAATAATCATAATTACATATGTTTCCTTTTTTTTTATATATTTCTAATCCAAATAAGACAGTAAGGAATTCTTACAAGCAAAATTCACGTTGACTGTTTACCTATTCATTCACAGTTTACTTATTATAAGTGGAGGATTATGGGGGAGAAGAAAATTGCTAAAAACTTGTTCCTCTATTTAGCCGTTTGGGGTTCTTCAAATAGGAGCAAGAGGGATTTAGCTATTATTATTATTTTTTTAAAAAAATTTAAATTATTTATTTTTAAATAGATGGTTATAATTTAACTATTTTAAAAAAAATTTAAAAATTAATAAAATTATTTTATTAAATAATAATTAATTATTTAAAAATAAATAATTCTAATTTAAAAAACATTTAACTTTATCTCTTTAAGAGATAGGAATCCCTGGTTCCCTTCGAATAGGGCCACCCTAGTTTTTAACTGAGAGGAAGAGAAGTCTTTCAATTGTTGGTTAACTCGATATTAAAATGCCAGCCAAACAGTTGTCGATGTTTAATTAGAATCATAGTTCATATTATGTCAATACTTCTTCTTTTGATGACATTGGAATTCATTTTCTTAATCTTTTCTATGAGATATTAATAATTTTTTTAAAAAAAATTTTTCAAGTAATTGTTTCTAAGTAGGCAAAAACTGTGCGGCACACAAATCAAAGGGATCCATCGCTTTGAGCCCCTAGGGTTCAATAGTCTCTTTGATGAGATAATTGAGTGGGTCGACCACTTTTTTTATTTTTCCCCCTCAACCATACAGTAAATTTTGCCTTCGGCACTTGAAGAGTGTTCTAAATAGTGCCCTTTTAACAGAAAAAAAAAATTGTGCTATAAGCCTTTTAAAGATTGGAGATTTGGTCTTGGAGTTGTTGCAAAGTGCTGGGATCAACCTGGGTTAGTCGTAAACGGTTAATTTCATCCCGCAATTGACAAATCCACAGTTTCAGTCACCTGGAGCTGAGCACCGTATTATGCTTTTTTGTTTAATTTTAGTTGGCTGCTGTCGTTAGATACTAACTGAATTAGTTATTTTTTTTACTATATATATACAGTTCATTTGGGTAAAAAAGAAGAAAAAAAAATATCCCTCGATTCTCACGCCTTCTGTTTCCTCTCTGCGTTCTCCCCCTTTCTCTGACTCTCTCTCTTTGTCTCTTTGAAATTTTCCTCTCCCTTGCATCTGCTCCCCCCTTTGTCTCACTCTTTCCCGTCTATCCTCCTCTGCTGAACTCTTCTTTTTCGTCTTCTTCTCTATTTTCGCCTTCTTTCTCCGTTTATCATTGTCGCTGCTGACTGTGCTCGTAACAAATTGTGCATTATTTTGATTTAATATGTTGAAATAAAGGGTGTATAGTATGCATTAGAAAGTAAGCAAAATGATCAGAAGTGGTCGACTTTTTTAGGACCTAGAATTTACCATCAAGGCTACGGCTACTTTTGAACCCACTAATAAGGATAATTATATACAAAATACTTTCTGAATTTTATCTTTTGGTGGGACGTACTGAAGAAATAATTAACACAATTAAAAAAAATAGCCCATCCAATGAAAGAAATATGAAATAATTCATCAGAAAAAGGGTTGATTTCTATTTCTAACCATGACTAATGTCACCCTGCCATCACTATCACCACCCTAGCCGCCAACACTATCTCCATGCAATGCTATCACTTTTACCACCACATAACTTTCTAATTAATGGAAAGTGCATATTTAAAAGGAATTCCACAACCATACGAAAGACAAATAGAAAAAGATTAACCTTTTGTACACAAGTTCTTTCTTGTATATTTTCCACACAACTACACAACAGAGAGCGTTTGTTTACTCAACTTCTGTCATTGTTAGTGGTTTCTTTCCAATCTTATGGAAAATTCTTTCCATATAAATAGGTTAATATAATAAGAGATGAGGCTTAATCAGTTATGTGGCGTTTTATCTAAATTTGGATGGGTTAATTTAATTTTTTTAACACCCTTCATCTATCTGAGACTGCTTTTCTCAGAAAACAAAGACGAAAAAAATGCCTTTTTTTTTTTTTGGTAAAACCACCCTAGATAAATGAAATATGTCGTTCGTCATTTGGATTCTTTTCATTTTCTTTGAATGTACAAATGCAACTTGGTATATATTTTATTAGTTCACATCCAATGCACACGCTTGCAAGTAGACACATGATAAATCTTTAGGAAAAGGTTTGTGAATATTATTGGACCTTCTTCACGTTGTGGGGCCTACACCATGCAAAGTAGAGCGCCAATATAATAGGTTGAGAATATATTCTGGGAAGAGTTATATGGTGACATAATATCCCATTAATTTATTTATATCAGCAAATATACTTAAATAAAATATATCACTTAAATGTATTTCAAAATGTTGTTCATTGGGTATCTCTAAAAAATTCTCTCATATAATTAAATTGGGAAAATGCCAATACCTCTCCATTGTATTATTTTCGCAGTCGGCAAGCTCATCACACTTGTTTAATGACCATTTCTAATGGTCCAAAAACTTATTCATCCTTCAGTTCAGTTTGGGATGTTTACAAATTCTTGTATATATATGATATTATTGGAAGTCACTCCCGAGTGGAAGTCCTGATAGTTGGAGGACTCGGACGGAGTACAAGGACCTTGTGGGGCACTAAGGTCCGCAGACTTGTTTGCTGAATGTCCGCAGACTATACTCAAGAAATTTTGATCAACTTTTTGACCAAAAATTTTAGACGGACAGCAATCCGGTCAACATGCAGTTGATCGGCTGAAGACATGAAGACTTGCTGCAGGATTGAAAAGGTCATCCAGATGGTCAACGGGAGGCCGACCGGTGGAGAGTTGAAGACGGTCAACGTGCGTTGACCGGCTGAGAATAGATATTCTCATCCTACTGTCCTTCAAAATGGCATATAATTGACCTTCTTGATTGGGCAGTTAGGAGACGTCATTCTTGGGAAGACAACAAGTCGATTTGCAGGGTATGCATGCGCTGCCTACTGTAGGACAGAGCATGCGCCACCTTTGCAGATCTTGAAAACTGTGCGTGCAGCCCCATGCTGAGTTGGTGGCTACCCATCTTGTTGTATATATATATATTACTTGAGCTTTGTGTATTGTATTAAAATCCAAAAAAAATATGAGAAAAAGTGAGAGTGAAAAATAGTGAAGAAAAGGAGCAGTGAGTGAAAAACACAGGGTGGTGGTTTCCTTGTTGTCTTGTGCTCTGTTATTCGATTTTGCTCTTTTGGGCTCATATAGCCGTGTGGTGTTTTGTATTGCCAATCTCATATAATGGATCTCATTCTGTGGATGAAATATCCCATGATTTTTTCCTTGATTGAGAATAATTTTCTATGTAAAATCTTACATGTTCTATCTTTATTCTTCTTCCTTCATTTTACAGTGTGCCTATTTGTGATTCTGTGCATAGTCGTCTATCTGCCCATTCTACATCTATAAGTGGTATCAGAGATCACAGTTAATAACTTTCTCTATATGGCATCGTCATTTTTAAAGAATCTGTCGTTTTGTATGGAACAGCTTAATGGTCAAGGTAACTTCATTCACTGGTAAGAGAAGGTGAAAAATATCCTAACTTATGAAGGTACGGTGAAAGCATTGTGAAAGAAGGAAGAGAAACCGGAGAACATGACGGAGGAAGAATGGCAAGATAAAAAAAATCTTGCTAACTACACCCTAAAGCTGTCTGTGGACAATACGCTTCAGGAGGTTTTCAGTCTGTCAGATCCGACAGAGGTGTGGGAGTAATTGGAGAGCAAATATTAGTCCAAATCTTTAACAACCAGATTACATATAAAGAAACAGTTCTATGGCATGCATGTGGTTGTCAGAAAGTAACAATTTTGAGAAGTATTTAGACGAGTTTAATCGGATTGTGACCCAGATGTCAGCCATTGATGAAGAGATCAAGGAGGAGGATAAGACATTGGTACTGCTGGCCTCTCTGCTAGCTTCCTATGACCACAATGTCACCACCTCGCTATTGGGAAAAGACACGTCGAAGTTGGATGAGGTTATTGTATCCTTACTCATGAATGAGTTAAGGCGGTCACAAGGGGCCTTAACATCTTCGCATTATAAAGTACTTGTGATCGAGTCTAGGGAATGGAGTAGAGGACGCAACCAGAAGCCTCAAAAGAAGGGACGTAGCGAATTTCGGTCAATGTATCAAAACATTGAGTACCATTACTGTGGCAAGAAGGGCTATATCAGGAAATAATACTTCAAGTGGAAGCGTGAAAACGTAGAGAATGAGAAAGGAGAAAAAGGACGATGAGAAGAAAAGTCTTCAGTTTTAGTGGTCACAGGAGGCGATCTTCTGTTGACGACCGAAGAGAACGTGACAAGTTTGACGGACAAGGAGTCTAGCTGGGTGGTTAATTCTAGTGCCTCTCTAAATGCTACGTCCAGAAGAGGACTGTTCACATCCTATATTCCAGAAAACTTTGGTGTGATAATGATAAAAAATGAAGGAATATCTCCAGTTATTGGTAGAGGTGATGTTGTCCTTGTCATGGAACGAAACTGATGTTGAAGGATGTACATCATGTCCCTAACATCCGATTAAATATAATCTCAACCGATCGACTAGATGATGAAGGTTACTGTAATACCTTCTGTGAAGGTGAATAGAAGCTGACCAGAGGGTGTAATATCCTAAATTTTATTTAGAATAATTTAATATTAATTATAATTTTAGATAATTTAAATGTGGTAAAATTAATTAAATATTGAGAGATTTTAGAGAATATTGGGATCAGTTGAGTTGGCACCCACCCATGCTATCGCCCAAATATTGGTTTGAATTTTAGAATAAAAAAATTAAAAATATATAATAATAATAATATATTAAATAAAAAATAACAAAAAAAAGGAGAAAGGTAGATGCAGATAAGATCGGGGGAGAGGGTTTCGAAAAGAGAGAGGAGGGAGGGGGAAGAAGAGAGGAGAAGAGGGAACACCGACACAGGAGGGGTCGCCGCCGCCATTGTTGTCGAAGGATTCGGCATCGGATATGGAAGCCAGTGAAGCCACCCTCCGTTGTGTGCTGTAGTGTGAAGGGAAGGAGGAAATCGAGCGCGTCGTTGCCATTGTCACCGTTTCCAAACACTGTCGTGCTGCTACCGGGTGTTGCCGCCGTGGTCACCGCCACTGTGCTGCTCACTATCGTCGCCCGTGTCGTTGCCTCCGCCGGTGAAGAGGGGCAGAACGGGACGCGAGTAGGGAGAGGGGTTGAGGCGTGCGAGGAGATAACGGGAGGAGAGAGAAGGGTACCGTTCGGGTGTTTTGGGACATCCTTTCTTCAGATTTGTAAAGTATGAATCTAGGCAAGTATCTGTAAACCATCTTTTTGGTTTGATTTAATATCTGATGTATTTTGGATGCTGTTTGAAATTTTTATTGACATGCAAGTATTTTATATACCCGTTTTATTTATTCCGAATATGTATATATAGTTCATTAACTGATTTTAGGGGTTTTGGATATGGGTTTTATGATTTTAAGAATTTTATATTTTTTAAAAATTTTAAAAAATTTATTGGACACTATATATATTTATATTAGTATGTATAACGAAAAGGTGTACGAAACTTGCATGGGCCGTATATTTTTACATGCACGTGCCGGATTGTTATTACTACATTTGGATTTCGATATTGAATTTTTTGGTCAACTTTCGATCGGGAGATATTTATTATTTGAAAATCCCTTTTCGCCGGTAGGAAAGGCTCGGAGTAGTGTCCCTTCATATTTAGATAATTTAATTTGATCTTATAATATATTCGGACGTCCTAATATATTTGACAAGTTTAAAGATTCCACCCAAAGTTATGGGAGATAAATAATAGTAAGTAATTTTACTCATGGGTACAGAGTACATGGGTGACCATATATATTGGCCTAATTTACATTTGATTTTATAAAATATTATCGAGATTATGTGTAACCCTTCATCAAGCTAATTTTTAAATAATTAAAACTCAAATTTGATATATGATTTGTATCTCTATATTTATTTGTATTAGACTTTAATTTAGATATGAATTTTTGGACATAGATTTGAGTTTCGCCGATTTTACTTATAGTTGGGCCTTGGTATGTCATACACAAATGATTTTAACTATATATTTTGATCCGAACCTTTGAAATATTAATTGTGACGTTGCTTCGATTTCTGCGCACATTATTAGATCATCAAACTATCAGATTTTATCCCAAATCACAAGTTGCTTTGGTCTTAGATTTGGATTTGGACTCGGATTGACATTGGCTTTGGAATTGGTCCAGATCACCTCTCTTTTGGTTATATATATATGTCTCGATGATGACTATTCTCAAAATTCAGATTTGGATATTTGATTTAAGTACAAGACTACCATTGGATTTTAAAATTTAGATATTTGATTTCTCTTGGATTTATCTGAGCGGCGATTTGGATTGATTTTATAATTTGACTTGATTTTCATCCATTTGATATTTTCTCTAATTTATTGGACTCTTTTTATTTAAATATGATACTTATTGAGTATTAGGCTCACTTTTCTTATTTTATTCCTTCAGAGTAAAAAATTCAGATGTGTTGCAGAAGTATGGATGTGATCTGTCAGCTATTCGTCTAATTTGGTGAGTTTGAGCTTTAATATGGCTTAAATTGGTATTTAATGTGATTGAATTATGAAATTAATCGATTATAAGCCTATGGTTGTGTTTCGAGAGTAGTTCAGATGTTATGTCATGTTACCTCTAATTATGATTTTGGTTGATTTGTTATATTCCTTACGATATTTATAGAGCAGGTCGTATTTATTTTATCCGAACGGTTGTCCGATGAAATCCTATGTGGATTTAAATTTATTGGGTCCTTTTTATTTGGATTGTCATGCCCGAATTTTTGTGACTTAGTATTATTTGTTAAATTTTAGGAATTTTAATTATTTATTTAGTTGACTTGCTTGATTTGAGTTCATGATAGAAGTGGTATCAGAGAAAATTCATAAGGAGAAGTATTGTAGGCTATTTTGGATAAATTATGGATTGAACTTTTAGACGTAATAAGTATTGTCTTTGACAAATGGTAGAAAATTTTGGTTATTGAGGCTTGAATTTGAATCAAAGGTCGAGTTGTAGAGGTTTGGATTTAGATTGGAATGATGATTACCTGATTATGACGAGTCACATGAGCGACATAATATATAGGTTGATATAGCGGTTGAGTTAGAAATTTATTGGGTTTCTACATATATGTGAATGTTTTATTAGGATTTGCAATTTTGGAAGATAAGTGGCGGCTTTAGGTGGTGTCAGTTTGAAATCTCGCAGAGTAGAAAGAGAATTTTATCAGTAGAGGGATAAGTGATAAAGTTATCAGTTTAAAAATCTCGCGGGGTAAAAAGAGATTTTTTGCCAACAGGAAGGCAAACGTGGAAATGGAGATGAATGAAGATTTTTCAAGATTGAAAGCCACAAATAAAGATAAAGAAGCTGAAGTCAAGTTAACTTGTTTCTCTTTGCAAAAGAAGCTGTGGAGTTTTGATGGACAAGTTCTGGCAGAAGATAGGACAATGATGTGCAAGTTTAATTTTTGTGGCAGGAAAGATGTTAATCGTGTAGAGATTTAAAGTTACAATTGGGATGAGAGGAAGACTCAAGGGTTGTCCATTTCCACTCATCGCTGTGATTGGGTGGATAGTCGTCTCTATAATTTATTAATCATTAAAGAATCAATCGACGAAGAACGCAAAATTCAGCCTCTAAGGCAATACTCAGGAAAAGGTTGAAGAATCAGAAAAATTTGTTGTAGCATGATAGTACTGAGGATGATGTATAATTTATGAAGCTATCTTGATTTGTTCCCTATATGATTGCGGATGAAGCCCGAGAGCCTAGATATTTCGGCATGGACTTTAATATTTAATTTGGAAGTAGTCAGCATGGATTCCAAATCACAAGCTGATCGGGCATTAGATTTGGACTTAAACTTGGACTTGGATTTAGACTAGGATCGACATCGGCTTTGGAATTGGTCCGGATTACATCTGTTTTGGTTGTATGTATATATATATATGTCCAGATGAGAACTATTTTTAAAATTTTGACATTTATTTGGATTTGAATATTTGATTTGAGTACGAGACTACCATTGAATTTTAAAATTTGGATATTAGATTTCTATTAGATTTATCTTTTCGACGATTTGAATTTATTTTCTAATATGACTGAATTTTTATCCATTTGACATTTTCTCTAATTTATTGGACTCTTTTTATTTAAATATAATACTTGCTGAGTGTTAGACTCACTTTTTTTATTTTATCCCATCAGAGTCAAAGATTCGAATGCATTGTAGAAATATGGATGTACTCTATCATCCATTCGTCCGATTTAGTGAGTTTGTGTTTTAATATGGTCTAAATTAGTATTTGATGTGATTGAATTGTAAAATTAATCGGGTATATGCCTATGGTTATATTTTGGGAGTAGTTCAGATGTTATGTCATGTTACGTTTGATAATAATTTTGGTCGATTTGTTACCTCCCTTACGATATTTATAGAGTATATCATATTTATTTTATCTGGATGGTTATTCGATGAGGTCCTGTGTAAATTTTAATTTGTCGGGTCCTATTTATTTGGATTGTCAC
>JAOVVI020012247.1:0-12314 GCA_028571085.2 Nepenthes alata | reverse complement strand
AGGAGTGTCCAGAAGTACGGAGCCGGTCCGAATCGTAAGTTCAAAAACAGAGCACCAAATGGCCGGAGGTATAAGAACCGATTCTAAATTCCGTTTTAGTTGTTGTTTTAGCCACATCAATATCTAACAATCAACTCTAATTATTCTAATCCAGTTTTGGACAATGAAAGCCGTATAATCAAAACCTTGACCAAACTTCAGAGAATAACTTTGCTGAGCTGCTAAAGATTAGAAAATTTTTAACCTAGAAGGCACTAGATGGCGTTAGATGGTTAGTTGTCTTCAGCGAGAAGGCTATCACTGATAAGGCTCCATAGGCTAAAATGAAAAGTTGGGGAACTCTTCATTGAGCCTTTCCAAGAGGTGGGTTTTTGGCAAGTTGGCACCATGGCAGCTGGTCCCTTTGACTCACCTTCAGATTGTGAACCGAATAAGCACATTGACGATGCCTGTGAAAAGATGGTTGAGACGAATGTTAGGGAATCATTCGGTTGTCGACTCTATTTTTGTTCCATCTAGCACTTCAGTTTTTAAGGAAGTGCTGGCATTTAGTCTCGAGGATAGAGTTTCTCCTATAGTTCCTATGGAGATACATAATTATGAATCACAGGCTTCACATGATGAAGAACCGCTAGCTGCTTCATTCATAACTGAGTATGGGATCCTAATTTTGATTAGTTCTCCTACATCCAATAACTCAGCTTCTACATCCTTTGCTACTCCAAGTATCGTATCTGTAACTAATGATGGAGCATCAGAAGAAACGTCCAGACCCAGTCTTTTGCCATCAAAGGTTCCAGAAGATCCGAAGGTTTTTTCAGATGCCCCCGATTTTGTAACTCTATTGTATTGCAATCTCTGTCCCTCTTGTGCAGAAAAGCTTCATCGATTTCAAGCTTAAGGCTCGATAGATCATCCCTAGGCCCTGTTCCTTGTGAAGCTTGTTGGTATCAGAATAGGGCTTGACCTCAACCTATCTCTGATACCACTTGTTGGGGTTCGATACCCATATTCCTCTGATCCGGTGCAGTAAAAAATACGAACCCCCCATCAGTCGACAATTACTAATTTAGTGGAAACAATGAATACATGTTGCATAATTTTTTTTTACATGAAAACCCTTCACAAATTGAAATAAAAAATCACAGAACATGTAGTCCACAAATAAGTACACTATATAAAACGGTTACAAAAATTGAGACGGAGTATCCGTTACACGCTCGAGACAGAACAAGAAAAATTTCTCCAGGAAAAGTAAGGAAACTCTCCTTCAGTCTTAACTCTCTATTTTTTCCTCTCATTCTTCTTAATGGTGGTACACTCCACTCACTTTAATTTTACAAGTTTAGCGGTAGACAGCCGTCTACCGCACCAGTGGCCACTACGGCGGCCGCTCACCTCGCAGCCCTCACATTGTTGTTGCTCCACGCATACTTGTTTCCAGAAGCCTGGCGCGCTATACAGAGAGAGTGATCTAGCCTAAGTTTCATAGCACGCATGCTCTGCACACCTAATTGCGTGCACCAAAAGCTCTGCCAGTTGCTATCAACTCTAACCCTTGGTATCACCCCTGCCGAAGCACTCCGAAAATCCATGAATTTTCACTCCAAAAATCCGCTCCAAATTTCCTCTCCGGCAAATTCCACTCCTGAATTTGCATTCCAAAAACCCACTCCGAATTTCCACTCTAGCAAACGCACTCCAACATTTGCACTCCGAAAATCCTCTTCGGATTTCAACTCCAGCGAACGCACTCTAGCATTTTCTCTTCGGAGAATCCACTTCGGAGAAATCCATTCTCCTTTCTCAGCTGGTCAACATCCAGTTGACCGGATTCTTCTATCAGCCGGTCAGCTTTCCGTTGACCGATTTCTGCTGCTTGGCCTGGCTACTATGGTAATTGCCCCTTCGGCAATTGCCACATCACACAAAACCTATGTGATCCACTGATGACTTATCCTTTTGTTAAATTATTCACAAGGTAGTGGCCAAACCCAACATAAATCTCCCCACTCATGAGGTACTATACACTAGATTCTTTTGAGTTGTTTTTCTGTAGTTGTCGCATGTAATTGAGAGTTGATCATTTTGCGGTCTCAAGATTTGATCCGTTTGATCAAGGATAGGCTATACAAACAAGATGCTAAATTGCTCACCTTTTTCCGATCATACATTGATCTTGCTGCACTCAAGGACTAGGCTTTCTAAGCTATTACTATTGAGGTGGAGGCCAAATTTCTATACGACCAAGTTGCACATCTAGAGAAAGAGTTGTCTAAATGAATGATGAGATTTCATGATCTTGCAGATGAAAATCCCATAGTAAGGGACTGGATCACTTCACCTAAGAACAAGTTTTAGGAAGCTGAGAGTCAGTCTGCCTTAGTTGCAAACTTGATCGACAACCATTAAAGGGGATGTGTTAGACTTAAAGAGGAATCAATGAGAAATTTTTGCCCTAGGAAGATAGGTCCCATCCTAAATTCTTGGTTCCAGGATAGTGTTGCTCTCTATAGGCAAGTCATCTCCCAGATGGCTCTTAATTGTTTCCATAGACTACCTTGACCCAAGGAACTCTGGAGCCCTCCACAGTATTGATATCAATGATTTTTCAAAGCAGGGTGGAATTCCACCGTCTGGGTCTTCTCCAAGTCCTTCGTCTTAAGAGCTGTTTGTGCTTCGGATAGTATCAGCTTTGAGTAATCCTTTGTATTAAATTGGCGTTCCCTTTTGTCTATAAGTAATCATATTTTCATAAGTATTTGAATGCTTAGTTCATCAGCTAAATCTTCCGATTATTGTTGCCGATATTTCCTTCATTACATAATGCTTTCATTTGATGAAATATTCATTTGCTGGTTAGGCAATTTTACCCTTGTTGCAAAGAAAATTCAGACCCTAATCCTAGACCATGTTCAGTTGATAGTACTTATCCCGTGGGATGACATTGTAGCACTTATACATGAAAGCGCCTTGAGGTTTTGTTGGCCTAATGACTATGATTAGTCATACTTCATTCAGCACTATCAGACCTTTGTTTTGACCTCTTAAAAGAGAATCGGATGTTTGGTTCTCAAGCTCTTGATTCTTTTAATTAGTTGGTGTGTGACTGCACTTAGGGTTGTATGGTTTTGTTAACCCATATCGGGACTATTTTATTGAACAAGTTGTGTTAATAGGTAGAGTGTAAAAATCAACTGCCCAACTTATGGCCAATCATTGCCATAATCTTACACACAAGTATACGAACAAACAGTAAATGAAAAATTAAATTCTACAAACATAAGAATTATTTTTTATTACATTTTGGTGTATAGGATTATTGATAGTATTTTTTGAGATGAAGGGCATTCTAAGTTCAAGGGACTAACTTGTCACTTTGGGAGCATAGTTTGTACATATCATTATGGAGGATGATCGATACTAGGAAGGATCCCTCATAATTAGGAGAAAATTTATTCCTATTGGCGATCTTGCTCGTGGCTTCAATGTTCCTTAAAACTAAGTCACACACTTTGAACTTTTGGACTTTCACTCTTTTATTGTAGTACCAGGAAATCCATTGCTAATGAGCAGCTGATTGTATTTGTGCCATGTCTCTAGCTTCCTCCAGAAAATCCAAATTTTCTCAAGAGTTGAAAATTGTGGTTAGGAGTAAATCTTTCAACTCAAAACTAGGCAACCTGATCTTGATTGGAATTATCTCATCGGTTACATAGTATAGGCTAATAGGTATCTCACAAATCGACTCTCTTGGGGTTGTCTGGTAAGCCTATAATACGAATAGAAGTTCATCCACTAAAGAGCCCCTGATGTCTTCCAAGTTTATCTTCAGCAAATTTAATAGGGTTTGATTTATCACCTCGGTTTACCCATTCATTTGGGATAAGTGATCGAGGTATGCACATGTCTAATACCCAGACTCATATAGTATTTTATAAATATCTTCCCTATAAATCGGATACTATTGTTGGTCACTATATAAATTGGGTACTCATATAGTATCTCAAATCTGCAAATAATATTCTACTACATAAATTTCATTGCATTTTGCTTAGTAATTTTAGCCAAAGGAGATTCCTCTATCCAGTTTGTGAAGTGGTCAACTGTAACAATGATGAATTTTCTTTGCTCGGCAGCAATCAGAGATGGATCCAATATGTCGAGCCTCTACTATGCGAATAGCGAGGGGGATTGTAAGCCCTAAAGTTTGGTGTGAGATTGGTGAACAATATTACTGTTAATTTGACAATTCTCATATCTCTTGACAAATTTCATGGCATCTTTTTTCATGGTATTCTAGAAGTAACCTTACCTCATAACCTTGAACGTTAGGTTTTTCTCCATCCATGTGTGCTCCACAAATGTTGAGATCCACTTTGTTTTAAGGCACAATCAGCTTCAGTGGGTGTTAGGTGACACATATATGGGATGGAATGACCGCTTTAGTAGAGTTTTCAATCTACCAATGTGTACCATCCGATTGTATTTTTGATGCATTTGGCTTCGGTCAGATCATTTGGTAATGAACCATCCTTGAGCTTTCTTAAATATAGGGTCATCTAAGTCATTTTTGTTTGATAGTGAAAGTATTTCATCTGATTCATCTATGTTGGGTTCATGAGCATTTCACTTATTTCCCTAGGATATTGTTCAAGGCTCCTAAATGCAGTCTCCTTGGCTAGCTAGTCAGGTTTTTAATTATCCTCCTTGAAAATGTGTTGAATTTTTGCTTTTTTAAAGAGTGATAGTTTCTTACCTTAATAAGGTATTTCGCCAGACATAGATTTGACACTTCAAAATTTGCGAGCACTTGGTTCACTACCAGCTCAAAATCACTATAGATGGTTAGGTTCTTGGTCAAACACTTCCTAACCAATCTGAGTGTGGCCAATAGGGCCTTATACTCGACCATATTGTTAGTCGCTTGAAACCCAAACGTCATTAAGTATTTTATATTGAATCCATTTGGTGTTATCACGACTATTCTGGCCTCATTTCCTAATTGAAAAGATAACCTGTCGACATACAAAGACCACATGGGGGACTCTCCATTGGTTGGTCTATTTTAATGTTCCCCTGGGCTTTCAGGAATTAGGATAGTCATTTTGACTATAAAATCCTTAAGGGCTTGGCTCTTTATGAACAGTCGTGCTCTTAATTCCATGTTGAAGTTGCCTGATTTGATGACCCATTTTGTCAAGCATCTGAGTACCTCTGGCCTTTGTAAGATCTCTTTTAACAGTTGATTGGTTAAGATAATTATCTTGTATGCCTAAAAGTATGGCTGGAGTTTTCTTGTGGCATGGATCAAAGATAGTGCTATTATGTTGGTGCGAGGATATCGAGTTTCTATGCCTAATAGGATCTTATTGACATAGTATACCAGCTACTGAATGTTGTCCTCTTCACTAGAACTGAGCTTAATGCGAAATCTGAAATGGTCTAATAGATGTACAATTTCTCATCTTCTTTGGGACAAGTCAAAAGTGGTAGACTTGACAAATACTTTTTCAACTCTCAGAATGCTTGTTTACATTCATTTGTCTATTGGAATCTATTATTCTTTACCCTCTTAAAGCCTTGAAGAAGGGAAAGTACTTATTAATAGATTTTACTAGGAACCTAGACAAGATGGCTAGCCTTTTTGTTAACATTTGGACATCTTTCAATGATTGAAGTGGTTCCATATCTATGATGGCTTTAATCTTATTTGAGTTTGCCTTGATTCCTCAGTGAGAGATAAAAATGCTAAGGAATTCTTTGGACATCACTCCAAACACCCATTTGGTCAAATTTAATTTCATTTGATGTGCTCAGAGTACCTTGAAAAGTTTGGTCAAATCATGAATATGATCATCGGCTAATATATGTTTGACTAGTATGTTATCTACATATACCTTCATTTTCTTCTAATTTGAGCTTCAAACATTTTATTAACTAGCCCCTAGTATGTCCTCCTAATATTCTTTAGAGCAAAAGATATCACCTTGTAGCAATAGGTCCACTGGTTGGTCATAAACGTGGTCATTTCTTCATCTTCGGGGCACATGCTAATCTAATTGTATTCAAAATAGGTGTTCAAGAAGCTCAATATTTATTGTCTAAATGTCGAGTCGGCCAACTGGTCGATCCTTGGTAATAAGAACTGTCATTCGAACATGTTTTATTCACGTCCAGAAAGTCGATACACATCCTTTATTTTTTATTACTTTTCATGACAAGGATAACATTCGATAGCCAGTTCGTATGATAAATTTCCCTGATGAGCTCGGCATTGAGCAATTTTTTAACTTCCTCTCACATGGCAACGAGCTTTTCTACGAAACAATTTTTCTATTTCTGTTAGATTGGTTTATGTCTTGGGATTTGGCTTAACTTGTAAACTATAGCTTCCATGGGTATCCCTAGCATATCCTCCAATGTTCATACAAACACATCTGAATTGCTACTAAGGAACTCCATCAACTATTCTTGCAAAATGGTATGGAAGAGAACTCTCAATTTGAACATACTTCCTTGTTCTACCGGATTAAGAGGGACTTATAGGGAAGATTGACTAGGTTGGCCTAGTTGGAGTGTAGTTTCATCTCAAAGATCAAATTCTTCAATTGACTAGGTAGGTGCTACTAACCTATTTGGGTTAAATAGCATCTTCTTTTAGTGACTTGGTCACATTGCACTTTCCCTACTCAATATGAGGTCATGAACTTCATTTTTAAGTGTGGGATATAAGTTACTACCCCAAAGACCACTATACAAGGTTGGCTTAGAATTACATTGTAGACTAATGATAGATCTACTACTGGGAATGTTAGCATTTGGGAAGCTATCTTTGGATATATTTCTAGAGTAATTTCTACTTAGATGGTCTTTTACACCTACATAGGTTCATTATCTAACCCGAATAATGGGCCATCAACTAGTTACATTTGGTTCTTCTTAAACCCTAGCTTAAAGAACTAATCAAGACAAAAACCATTTTGAGAATTTCTATTATTAATGAAGACTTGTTTCAGTTGATAGTTAATAATCTCATCATAGATACAATAAGAAGATCTGAATGGAGAGTTATTATATGTGTCATATCGTTATTACTAAAATTAATGATATTATTTCTTACTCCTATCTTTTGCCTCTTGTTGGAAGAAGTATTCTTGGGACAATCTAGAGCCTTTTATCTACCTGGCTTTATTAATACTATCTTTACTATTCTAACAGCCACTCAATTCTAAGGCTGCTCGGGCAACTCTGCATCGCCATTATTATTGCTATCAGGAGTGGTTCCTAGGTTTTAAGATATTTATTGAGGTACCAATTTGAATTAGGGCCTCAATATCTTTTTGTGGTGTTCAGTAGTTCTTAGCGTTATGACTCAAAGATCGATGGTAAAAATAGTATTTTAACTCATTCCATCCCTTTGGGCTTTTTACTGGGTTGGGTTATTTCAAATATTTTTTGTTTCAGATTAATCCGAACGTCTTTCAATGGGTTGAGGTTCATCGACTTATATTCTCTTCTTACCCTTGACTCTGTTCTCTAGTGCTTTCTGGAATCCCAAGCGAATGTGTTATCGCCATTTCTCTTTTTCCCACTAGTAGTTGATAGATGTAGTTTGTGGCTCTGATCATTTTGCTTTGTCAGCCTCATCAATTGTGTTATATGCCCTAGGTGATTGTCTCTCCCTCAAGGAATGTCTTCGATTCTTGTTGGACAAGATACTTAAAGAATTTGCTCAGTTTCATGGTTGCCATAAATAAATTCACCTTCACCTCATCGATTAGCTTGGATATACCTATGGCTTTTGCATTGACCTAAGCCAAAAAACACTTCACACTTTCATTTGGACCTTACCACACTCTAATAAGGTGCCATAGCTACTTTTCCTCTCTTTGATTGAAGGTGAATTTGGATGAGAATTGATTAGCCAACTCTTAGAAAGATTGAATTAAATTTGTTGTTAATCGGTAGAACCAAATTATCGTATCTCCTTTAAGAGTCAGGAGGAATCATAAACATAATGTGAGATATTCCAGACCTTAAAAGCAAAACCACGTCCGAAAATGATCCTTTAGATCAGTGCTCCCGTCATAGGGCTCCAACGCGGGCATTTTAAATTTATGGGGGAGTCGGTGCATCTTCATCTTTTGCGTGAATGGTGTTCAACCTAGTTTGATCAACTGTCTGGCTAGACTTTTTCAGAAGATTTGCTGCTCAATTCTCTTGATCATTTCTTCTACAACAATTGTACAAGCGATCTACTTTGCATTGAGAAACGTCCTCAATTTTGAGTAGTTGGTTGATATATCGGGCTCTTGCTTGCCCGGGATAGTCTTTGGCAAGCTATTGCACAAGGCTTCTTCTCATGTCAAGGGTTGCCCTGAATCTCAAGTGTATTGCGGATTACGCTGCTCGGGGCTTTCCTCTCTATCCTCAAACTTTAGTCGGCCTTCGAGTCTGGATGGATTTTTATGGATGGAGGTTTCTTCTCTCTCCATGATTCATGATTGCTATTACATCCCTTTGGATGCAAGCTTCTTTGCTTTGTACCTCCTCATGGAGATGGACATTTGAGAGTTGGGGCTAGTATTCCAAGTATTTTTCTTTCCAACGTGTTCTATAGAGACTTGAGCATTCTTGACATACTATCGATTTGTGCCGCCAAGAACTTAATCTTTATGTTAAGTGGCAACCGTATATTTTCGTTACTACCCTCAGTGGGGTCATGGCCACAGGATGTGACATCCCTGAGAGCATTTATGGGTATAGATCTAAGTATCTCAACTCCCTATTTTTGACATGCTATAGTTATAAAAGTCTCTTGACGGCAGGGTGTTCACTATGTTTGCTTTTGTCGAGAAGACGAAAATGGCTCTTCTTTGGAGATCTAATTTTGCGATGAAAATGGATGGCTTAACCTCTTTTTTATAGACGAATATTTAATTGATTCGAGAGGTAACGGGTCTGGTTTTTATAGTTATAAATTCTGATCATTTACACTACAATAATCTAATAAGATATTAGAGGTATACGTGATTTACTTTTTGGTATATCCTCCAAAGTTCAAATCAGTAATTATTTTCAGAGAAATCAAAAGATGTGAAATTAAAGAGGAAAGGGGATGAGTATAGAGTTTTGTAAGTATGAGGGCTGTGCTCCATCTAAATATACTTACAATGGGCGTTTGTATGCTAGAGCATGTCTTACTCCCATTCCTGATTGGGAGTCTATATTTATAACTTAGGCTCCAGTTGGTGTGCCTGCTTAGAATTAGCACCCATAATTAGAGACGTTGCGTTATAACCATTGTTAGTATTTAATACCTTATTAATTACTTGGCTGGACTAATAATTAACTCAAGCTTTTATACTCCTTACTACTCGGTTGTTCCATCGGCTTAATCCTTAGTTTTCATTTTCAAGTTGATGGCCTCCAAAGCACGTCTTCCAATCAAGTCAAGTAGGTCATATTTATACTATAACTAATAAGGATAACTTTAACGTACAATGTTTTTAGAAATTATGTTTAAAGTCTAATATATAAATAAATAAATAAAAATCAATATATACCTAAGCACTGTAACACATTCGTTAAAAAGCTACACTTTTCTGGGTATTGCTTTACTACCGATTTTATTTAGTATAACATTTGGTATAGTAGTAGTGACATTTGATGCAACTATTTAACAATATTTATATTTGATAGGGAAGCAATTCAATGCAAATGAAATCAATGTACAAATTAAGTATCATAAAATGGTGAATTCTATTATTATGAAGACCAAATTGTCAACAATTACACTAAGGTAATGTTTGGTTGAACAGAATAGAAATTCTATTCCCTCATTATTCTCAGTGGAATAAAAATTTTATTATTTGATTGTATTTTACCTAGAAATAATAATTCCCGAAGGAATAGTTATTCCTTAGTTATAAGGAATAGTTACTCCTTAGTTATAAGGAATAGTTACTCCTTAGTTATAAGGAATAGTTATTTTTTGGTAGAAGAATGTATTTTTTATTCCCAAATGAGAAGGAAAAGCTTTTCCCACACAATATTTTTGATATTCTAAAAATGTCATTCTGATATCTGGAACCCTATACAGCCACTCTCTCTTGCAGACATTGCCTCTCTCTCGAAACCCTACTCTTCTCGCAACCATTCTCTCTCGCAGCCACACACACACTCTCAACCCTATGATTCTCTCTCTCGCAGCCACTCTCTCTACCCTTCGAAACTCTTCATCCTTCTTTGAAATTGTTCTCTACTACTTTCACATTCTATTCAAAATCGGAAGCATCTGTTTGAGCATCTGGTACTTTCTTCTCGCATTTGATTGAGCATCTGTTTGATCATCTAGTACTTTCTTTTCGCATTTGATTGAGCATCTGTTTGAGCATCGAAAGCATCTGTTTGAGCATCTGTTCGAAATCGAGGTACTGATACTTTCGAAACCCTACGCTTCACTTTGAGTTGTGTTATACTTCGGTTGTGTTTAATTGAATCGTTTGTTATTCTGACGTGCTTGATTGAATCGGTTGTGGCTATTGACATGCTTGATCGAATCAATGAAGTGTGTATAGAGGGAAAATGGGAACCTGCGGTAGTAACAAAATGTTCATCCCCACTCCCCGCAATTTTCCCTTTCTGTTACACTTTTGTTCTCTTTTTTTCCCCAACAATTATTTGTAAATAGCAATCTTATGTCATTGTAAATGATCTGACAATACTAAAAATGCTTCACTGGAACCACTGAAAATGATCTGTTATTGTAAAGTTCCATGAGTGGTTGCAAGCCTCTGATTCTCTGCTCAAGTCTCTCCATCTCCACATGTTGGGCGGCAAGTTTCTGTTCCATGATTTCTGGAGGTGGCAGTAATTCAAAAGGAGGTAATCCACCAGGTGGGGGGCGTATTGCTGTTGCAAAAGGCTCAGAATAGACCATGCCAAGTATCCAAGCCCCCAAGCAGAAACAAAATACTTCTTTTCACCATGTTGTCAATGGTGAGCTGAAGGAAAATGTTTGAACATACTGGGATTGAGAAAATTGTTGAAAAGTTTCTTTTAGCATATGAAAATATTGTCTAAAGTACTTTTCTATTATACCTATCAAATTGTATAGCTGTGGTCTTCTTCGCCATGTTTGCAGTATTTTTTTTTTTATAAAATTCCCTTCCTGTTTATGATACTGAACACCATGTTCTTCAGAAAGTAATTTTTGGTTGATGTGCTAATCTTATTCGAATAAGTAGTTATTCCTGTTGTTTGGCAATGTGCTTATGTGGAGAATTTTTATTCATTATATTTGTATATATTATGATTTGTTATATAAATTCATGGATCAATTACACTTCAATTTTTTCAACGAGAACAAAAAGAAGATAGCGGTAGTGCAATGGATTGAAGTTTACTGTACTTTTTGGTGTTACTTATGTGTCTAAAATTCATGTTGGCTGAAATTCATTCATTACCAACGAGTGAAAGAAATGTAGCGTATATAAAATACATACGTGATTTGACACTAATAGTGGGCTTGGTTAATGTTTCACCGGAACAAATATTGAAATTTATTAAATAATTTGTATTGTAAAATATATGGTTATCAAACAAATTGTACCTTTTTTGTTTTGTAACTCTTGGGTTGTAATGAGTGGTTGTAATATTTTAAAGATTATATTTTGTTTAATATGCTGCATGAGATACAAAGCTGATCTAGGTTTAGAGCTTGCTCTGGTGTGGCTAACATGAGATACTTTTGATTGAAAGTATTTACATATCGTGCTGATGTAGGTTTAATATGCAGGTTTCGAGTAGTTGATAATTCTAAAATTTAAATTATTTACATATCGGGTTGATGCAGCCTGAGATACGAAACTGATCTTGCCCTGCTGTGGCCAGCATCTTGATTGAAATTTGTAGTTTGGAGAATGATAATAATTATATATTAGAATGTTACTACTTGACTTGTATGCATTTTCATTGTATTTTTTTTAATTTTAATTGTATGTAATTTTTACATAATGATACTTTTAATTGTATAGAAATTTTAATTGTACAGGAATGTAGTTTTGTTAATTTTAATTGTATGCATTTTAATTGAAGCATGATGATATTTTTTAAATTTTTTATATTGTATAGGAATTTTATTTTTATAATAAAATAAAGAATACGTAATATCTAATTATATATATATATATATATATATATGTAACTATATGCATTATATTATATATTTATTAAATATGTATTTTATATGATAAAATAATATGGTATATTGAATAATAATTCAATATATTTATATGTATATGTGTGTC
>JAOVVI020012246.1:0-12314 GCA_028571085.2 Nepenthes alata | reverse complement strand
ATGAAATAAAATTAGTCAAAAAAAGTGAGTATTAAATTTAATATTTTTCCATAGTTAAACTGTGAAGGCTTCTCAAAAAAACATGAGTTAGTGTTGCAATTGAACACCATCTCTAGCCTGAGAGGGAATGCCACAATGCCGGATTTAATGGTTAAATTAAAAATTTTAAAATATTTATTTCAAATATCTTTTTATTTTTATATTTAAATTATATATAATAAAAAATAAGATATCGTATAATAAACCTTTATGCGTTTTTGAATTCAAATTATCAAATGAATTAAGGGGCTGTCTTATTCGGGAGTTAAATTAAAAATGAGTCTGATTTTTGTTACTCTGAATTTAGAGCATACATATCACAACTGACAAAAAGATGTAAAAAAAATATAAAATATGTTTATCGGTACGCCATCTAATACTCAATTTAGTAACCTTTTCATGTTGAGGAGAATGATAGGAGAACGAGAATGCGTGGATACAATAGTGTTTGAAAATTGAGTGTATAGTGGGTGACCGAGCTCCATGGATGTGCTCGAAGAAGTGAATGGCTTTGAGGTGTACATTCGTAAGGAAAGTGGTTTTAGAATATATGCACTCATGTATTTGAGTGACTTTTGCTACTCTAAGCAATTATCTTGCCTGAATTTTGATTTTTTTTTTCCGTGGAAAAAAATGATGTATTTATAATGTGAGTGCCGGTTTGATTGTTCTTAGATATTATGACTTTATAGTTTTGAGAGACATTATGTTACCGGCCTCATCGCTGCTGATATTACTGCACCACCCCATCAGCCGAGAATCCGGAAGAGTTCTTGGACAGTGCAACCCCCTCAGAAACACCGGGATTATATATAGTTATTATTATTAGTATTATTATAATTATTTAGTGGGGCATATAGTTTGTTATAGAAAAATATATGGGGCTGAATGTTGTTAGCCCTCCCTCTTACTCACATTCTATTATACACGTGCACACCATACACTTAGTATATACTGCTTGTACTTGATTACAGATGGAAGAAGGGCTAATTTCTCTTTTCTCTCTCTCTCTCTCAATTTGGAAGCTTCTCTTCCCTGCTCCCTCTTATTTCCCTTTTCCCTTTCCCTTTTCCTTCTCGACTTTTCCCTCACCCAGAACTCCCCCTCTCATTTCACAAATACTGCAGTATTGTGTGTTTGATCAAGTGGTGCGGAGGCTTCTCTTGTGGCCGATTGCATCAGTTTTGTTGTCATGGTCCAATGCTCAACGCCTGTGAGGTTTTGGGAAATCTTATGATTTTGCAACCCTGTTGAGAGGTCTTCTAAGTGAGTAAGATGGACACAAAGTTCGGTCTCTCCTCACTAACTGGTTTCATCCATAGATGAAAATATTAGTCAATATATATCAGTGTCGAGCTACTCATTACTGATATTTTTTGATACTGTAATTATATTGTAATATGTTATTATATCGATGATATATTGTAATATATTGGGCGATATTCAAAATATTGGTCGATACATCTGACATTTGACTGATACAGTAATATTAACTTACGATTTTTAGAAGTTTTTTTTAAAATATATTTGGTAATAATATGTATTATCTGATACCAATATGACCGTAACCGATATTAATACTGATATTTTTGTCTATGGTTTTGTCACTTTGATCTAGGGTTTTTTATCACTGATCTGGGTGTTCTTTATGTAGCACTTTACCATTATTATTTTATTACTTATAATTCCTCTTGGATATTGAATAGAATTAAGATGTAAATGAGGATCTTTTGTCAGGTTTGAGAGAGATTATATGTGGCATCTTCCTCCTAGGATGATATTTATAGGCCAAAGCTTTTTCTCCCCTTCTGTCTGTGCTGGACTGTTAGCCTACAAAGTTAAATCATCTCTGTGCTGGGGAAATGGATGCATTGGCTCTGTATTAAATGGATGAGAATACTAGCATTGGTCTTGGTTGTATTGAGTGATATGTATCGATATTGTCTGTATCATTTGTTTTTTTGTGAATCAAAATATAACGGGCAAATATCAATCATTGACGTTGGTAAATCAGAATGTGTCAGGTAAATAGCTGATATTTCACAATATATCGCCATTACGGCCCTTACTATGACTTTATTGTGGTATCAGGAAATATTAATATCCTGAACCTAATAGATATTTCTTTTTATGGTGTCTATTACTCGGTTCTTATCCCAAGCTAATATGGAATGGACTTGGAAAGCGAAGGCGGCTATGAATAGCTGGAACTCTTTTCTCCCTTTTTTTATTCCATGTTGCTTCTGTTGTTACTCTCATGCGTAGTGTTATTGCTCACTCTGTCTACTGCTTCGGGTTCTTGTTCACACTGACTTCTGTTGTTGCTTGGATGCTTGGTGTTGTTGCTTCTTTCTCTCTCTCTCTCTCTCCATACAATTAAAATCTGAGTAGCTGTCATTGCTCTTCAAAACAATCAGCTAATCTAATTTCAGAATAAGGAAAAAGAGTGCAAGTGACCAAAAAGACAATGAACAAATTAAACCACCCAAATTGCAAATTCAGTGAATTCAAAAATTTATCTAACCATTGTGAATAATCTAACCATACGATACACATCTGATATTTTCATCATGCTTCACAATATATCGCAGTGACCTTGGAGAAGTCATTCTTTAGTAGCAAACCATTGAACCAAGGCTCCTGCCAGAGCAGGCTGTACATATGGGGGCTTAGTTTGTGTGGGTTGAAGCAGTGAGAAATTTGACAGGATTAATTTCTCCATTTGGGAGTTAATTTCTTAGTTTTAGTGGTTTTTCCAAGTTCTCTTGGTAGTTTAGTAATTGGTGATTTTGCTTGGGCGAGTAAATGTGCAAGGAGTTTGCATAGTGTTATTTCCATGAGACAATTTCCTATTTTTATCTTCTTTTTTTTTTGGGTATCAATAGGGGGGGGGAACTTATAATCCAACCAAGCAACAGTTGGCTTTGATTATTTTCAACTGAAATTTGGCTAGTATGGGTTTAAATTGCAAATTAGTAAATTATCTTGGGATATTTGGTCTTTTCACATATGTATTGAAGGGCTCTTATTCATGACTAGCCGGAGAAGCGTTACACCCTTTAGTCTCACCATTGGCAAAACATCAATGACGAAACACCTCATCTGTCTATCCATACTAATGGGTATTCCTGAAATATTTTTTAGTGTTAACGGTGCTTTTTTCACTAGTTTTGTGTAATAATGTTCTACCGTACTAATCTCATTAAAACACCCCAATATTTTAAGCTTATCTGTGCAGGAAACCGTTATAGTTGTTATTCCCCCTCTGTTTCACGCAGTTGATTCAAGTTTCATTCAATCTTTATTGATGAAAATATTGATGTATTTGTTCATACTTGTATATTACAGGGACTTCATAAACAATGTCTCTTTTATAAAGATACTATCCCCTCAAGAAGTGCAGAAGATGGGGAAAGATGGCCTTCATCTTCCAACTTCTGTCCCAAAGCCCAAGCCCACCGGCCACGACGACTGCGTGAGCCAATACGACTCAAGAAATACCACCAACAGGTTCCGGTCTGTGGCCTCTCTTGATTACTGACGATCAACATATGTGGAACTAAAATCGAAAACTCAAAGAATCTCTTCTGTTACATGCATATGATTGCTTGCTGTATAATTGCCCTTGAAAAAATTGTGGCAGTAGTAGTTCTATATCTTACCATGTTTGGATCATACAGGTGAGTTTAGGCTATATTAGCATGTATGCTGATTATCATATCATGTGACAAACACATGAACTACTATTGAGGATGTTATATGACCTTGTTTAAGGGCAGCCTAGTGTATGAGATTCTCACATTGTGAAGTCTGAAAAATCTCAGATATACCTATTTTATCTCTGTATTATAAATGAGTTTTTCTTTGTGAATCATTTTGTTGGCTAAAGTAGAGTTTTCATATCATGTGACAAAGCTGCTTAAGGGCAATCAGGTGCATGAAACCCTCAATGTATAGTTATATCGCTCGACAAACACTAGACTACCATGAGGATGTTATATGACCTTGTTTACAATAGCTTGAAGCATAAGAGTACATAGGGTCCGCAGAATGTCAAATATACCTAGCCTTATTCGGGTTTATATAAAAGAGTTTTTTTTCCCTTGAGTCATTTAGTTGGCTAGTGTAGAGTTGATCATATCATGTGACAAACATTTCTTTGGCAATTTGGTGCATGAGACAGATTGTGGGGTCTGAAAAATGTTGAAGTGTGCCTAGTTTTATCCATGTATTATAAATGACTTTGTGTCTTATTCAATTTGTTAATGTAAAGTTATCATATCACTTGACAAATGCAAAACTACTATGAGATTGTTGTATGAGCTTATTTAAGGCAATCCGATGTATGAGACTCTAATATCGTGAAGTCTGAAGAATTTTAGATGTATCTAGTTTTGCTTCTGTATTATAAATGATTTTTTTTTTTTTTTTTTTGTTCTGGCGAGCATTCAGTTAGCTAATGTAGAGTTATCATATCGTGTGACAAACATTTGTTTAACGGCGTTTAGGTGTATAAAACTCTCAAATCATGTGGTTTGAAGAATGTCAAACATACTTAGTCTTACTTATATATTATAAAGAAATTTTTCTATTTTTTTATTATTATGAGTCACTCAATTGGTTAATATATAGTTGTCATATCACTAGACAAACATTGAACTACTATGAGGATGTTGTATGGCATTATTTAAGGGCAACCTTTTGGTGAAGAAGAATCTATGATTTAAACCCATAAAATTCAGGTCATAAAATCTTAACTTTTTGGTTGCTTGGAAGCTCATCCTCCATATGACCTTGTTCATGCACATCCATACTTATGGTATGCTTGTTTTTTAGTTAGTGTGTTAAATTTTGTATATTGACTATATATTATTAGTATGTTTAAACTCAAATTGTTGCTTCTCTTAAATCAAGCAATTGATATAGACTAAGCTGTTATTTTCTTCTTGATCTAATAATGCTATTTTGGGACAAAATCTATAGAATATGTGTTGAATAACCTTTTTTTTTTCATTTTTTTGTACAATGGTTTGATAGTTTTCATAGCCAAGGTTGTTGCGCTCCGGGTTTTTGATTGTTGTATGGATTAGAGAGCCTTCTAATCATCCATCGCGGGTCGATCTGGATCGGGTCAGATTTTTGTCACTGATAACCTGAAACCTGTAAAACACAAATCACAAATAAGAGGTTATAGGACAATGGGGAGTTATCTCCCGTTGACACTTCGACGTTCAAGTCAAAAATCTTCCGCAATAAACGAAAGAATGCATGTTTAAAGGTAAACGTGGCAAAAATGCAAAGATGTAGCGATAAGGGGAGTGTGAGAGGGATGTATTGGGAGATTCGAGCTCCCATTAATGCGCCAGGCAGAGGGGCGGCTTAGAGGTGCGCTCATGGAGGACGGTTTAGAGGTGCTCCCGGTAGAGGGATGACTTAGAGGTGTGCATGCGGAGGGCGGCTTAGAGATGCGTTCGGCAGAGGGGCGGCTTATAGGTGCACCCACGAATGGTGACTTATAGGTGTACCTGACAGAGGGGCGGCTTAGAGATGCCTCCGACAGAGAGGTGGCTTATAGATACGCCCGACAAAGAGGTGGCTCAGAGGTGTGCTCGACAATGAGGCGGCTCAGAGGTGTGCTCGACAATGAGGCGGCTCAGAGGTGCGCCTAGCATATGGCGGCTCAGAGGTACATGACTAAGCTGCTTTGGTGGGTTAATATCCTGGTTACCTGAACGAAGGGTTGACTCTTGGACAGTAAACTCCTGACTCCAGGACGGAGGGCTCGTGGCTACAAGATGGAGTGCTCCTGGGATGGACTCCTAGGACGAATGACTCCTGGCTCTGGGACGGAGAGCTTGTGACTCCAGGATAGAGGACTCCTGTCTCTGGGACGAAGGGCTCCTGGGATGTAGAGCTCCTGTCTCCGGGACGGAGGTCTTGTGGCCCCAAGACAGAGGCTCTTAGCTTCCAAACGGAGGGCTCTTATCTTCGAAACTGAGGTCTGAGGGCCACCGAGTAGGAGGAGTGCTGAGAGCCCCCTGGCGGCGGAGGGCCAAGGGTCTCCAGACCGGAGGAGAGCTGAGAGCCTTCTGGCGGTGGAAGCCCGAGAGCCTCTAGACGGGCAGAGGGCTGAAGGCCTCCTAACTTGTAAAGGGCTAGCAGCCTCTGGGACGGGAGGAGGGTTGACGACCTCAGGACAGACGGAGGACTGAGGGTCTCCAGGTAGGCGGAGGGCTAAGGGCCTCCGGGATTGGCTAAGGGCTGAAGGTCTCATAGCTAGCGGAGGGCTGATGGCCTCTGGACGGGAGGAGGGTCGAGGACCTCCTGGAGGCGGAGTGCTGATGGCCTCCAAACGAGAGGAAAACTAAAAGCCTCAAGAACTAGAGGTGGTCAAGGGCCTCGGACGGGCGGAGAGCCGAGGGCTCTTTTGGATGAGAGGAGAGTCAAGGGTCTCCCGACCGCCAGTTTGCTCTCGTTGGAGATTTGCTAGTAACGGTTATGTCCTCCGAGCCATATGGAGCATTATGGAGCTTTTTCAAGCTACTTAAACTTGTCCTTCAATATTTGATGGTGCTTGCTTTTATAATGAAATTTGTAGATGTACTGTTTCTCCAAAAGTAAAGTGAGACTTGATAGAATTATATTAGGTTGTAGGCTTTACTGCGGGGCCTGACCCATTAGGCTAATGGTTACTCGACCCATCACTAGCCCCCCATGCTGATGGATCAAATTTTTGGCTTCCGATATATTTACGATGGGATGAGACTAGTCATGTTGTCCCCTCAAGTATTTGGATTCATTGACCAAAAAGTCTAACTCTAGAGAATGGATGGAACTAGATTTTTGGTTGACTAGCTTGGTTGACCGCATCACTTGATATGGAGAGCGGAAAAGAGCCGGGAATATGGTTTTTCGATTTTGTTGACCGGTAAAGTGCTTGAATCCGGAAAGCAATTCGGAGTTGAAAAACTTTGTTGACCGGTGAAGTGCTCGAATCCAGAGAGCAGTTCAGAGTCAAAAATGTTTGTTGACTAGATCCGTTGATCGGCGAAATGCTTGAATCGGGATAGCAATTCAGAGTCGAAAATATTTGTTGATCAAAAAATTTACCGATGAAGTGTTCGAATTCAGAGAGTAATTCAGAGCTAAAAATCTTTGTTGACCGGATCCATTGACCGGCAAAGTACTCGAATCTGGAGAGCAATTCAGAGTAGAAAATCTTTGTTGATCGAAAAAGTTGACCGACCAAGTGTTCGAATGCAGAGAGCAGTTTAGAGTCAAAAATCTTTGTTGACCGGACCCGTTAACCGGTGAAGTGTTCGAATTCGTAGAGCAATTCAGAATCGAAAATCTTTGTTGACCAGATCCGTTGACCGGCAAAATGCACAAATCCGGAGAGTGGTTTAGAGCCGAAAATCTTTGTTAACCGGATCCGTTGATCGGCAAAGTGCTCGAATCCAGATAGCAGTTTGAAGCCGAAAATCTTTGATGACCGGATTCGTTGACCGACGAAGGGCTCGAATCCGAAGAGTATTTCATAATTGAAAATCTTTGTTGATTAGAACCGTTGATCGGCGATCCAGTCAATCTAAATTTGTTCAAAATTTAAATCTAGGGACTGTATCAAAGGTAATCGCATGAATATATTCTGCCGGGAAAAAATTACCAAATTAAGGAAATATTTAAAAAGTTTGCCCCAATAATAAAAATGATAAATAATATTTAAGACACCTTGCACTCTAAGATGAGATTGGCCTCTCTACCTTAGCCTAATACTAAAGTTTTGCAGACTAATTTTAAGGGTAAAAATTTTTCTAATTATTTTATTCAACTCAATTATAAAATGAATTTGGCATTGGAGAAATTTTTTCTGTAAGATATGAATTTTAATATATTTTTTTAATAATTATTAATTTAATTAAATTAATAAAATTTTAAAGATAATTAATATTTTTGGTAAAAAATTAAGTTTCTGATAAGAAAAAGTTAGACTGTAGAATATATTATAACCCCAGATAGCAAAGAGTCAATATCAAGATGCCAAATCTTTCTGTTGATGTGAACTCTTAACCTGTTATTTCTAGAGTAACTTTTATATGTTAAGCAACAGATGTCTGATTTATGTCAAACCTGTGCTCATCGTATTTTGGATAACAGGCGTGCACTTGATGAATACCTCTAGGACGCTCACATGCATTTTAGGCAGATTAATCGTGCATGATGTGCCTCAATATCTGATCTGCACTTGAACGGTATGTATATACTAATTTTCTATAAATAGACTTATTATCTGATTTTAGATTATTTTTAAATATTATATGGCCTATTTAATGATTTTTAGTGTAGGTTCACATCCCAACATCCGTTTAAATTTAAGTCGGTAAAATAATTAATTTAATTTTTGAGTTTTAAAAATTAAAAAATAACTTGATTTAATTATATATTAAGAAATTATAATTTAATTTTAGGACTACGGATATAACTTTTTGTAAACGCATTGGCACTTTTTGTTTATTATTTATGATGTATAAAAATCAGATAAAAAAATTTAAATTTTGTATTAGATAGTCACTGCTCCAAATAAACCTTAATTTATATATATATACAGAAAAAATAAATATAAAATGTATTTTATTGGTTTATTGTTATTTTCAAAAAATAAAAAATAAATCATCTGATCATATATATTGATGGGTACAGTATATTCAGAAAATCGTTCAAACCACTTTATCCAATCCGTTGGCGGTTATTTTCGGCGGTTGATTACGGATAAGTGTGACCGACGGTTATCATTGGCGGTTGGCTATGGATAAAATCATTCAACTATATAAAGATTTGATCCCAACAGAGAAAACGACCGAAAGGACCATATGAAAAAACGGTCAAAAAAGAAAAAAGAGAAGAGAGGAAAAAATCCCTTCTTAGGTACATCTAAGCCCTGATCATCCGTGGAGGCCAGCCAGAGAGAGAAAGAAGGGCCAAAAAAGAGGAAGGAAAAAGGAAAAGTTTTGCCCACCAGTCATCTTTAGAGCCATGTGCTCCGTCTAAAATATCTTACATAAAGAACAATCTCTATCCCAGAATGAAAAAATCCAAAAAGAAGAGGATTCGCTCTCTCTATTCTTGGAAGCATGACTTTTATCTATGCTTAATCCACCACATATGCATCCTCCATTTATCTTTCTATATTTTTGAAAAGACATCTGACTTGAGCGTCGGAGGGTTTATAGTATGAGCAATTTTCGCCGACCTCTGACCTTTCGTTTTTAATTATGTTGTATAAGATTTAGATTCAATATTATGAAAACGGATCCGCGTTAGATCAACCAACAAGAAGATCCAATTTACGGCCCCTAATCCGTAGGACAATTTAAATTTTTAGTACGTAATATATATAAAGAAAAAATAAATGTAAAATATATTTTATTCTTTTATTCTTATTTTCAAAAAAATAAAAAATAAATCATCAGATCATTTTCCCCTCGCAATTCTAATCTCTAAAATTATTTTCTGTAATTGGGAAGGGTGAATTCGTCCCAAAAGATTCGTTCAACGCTACTGGGTCGAAGTGATGGCTCTTGTTCACCACTTCCCTCCCATAAGTACCAATACGAAATTACAATTTTAGCCCTAATTGTATGCCCTTCGTCTCGTACAGTATTCTCCCAAAATTAAAAGAGCACTGCATATTATTAAAAGAAATGGCGGCTCAGATGGTGGGGTGTACTGTATAAAAAGGGTCAGATGTATTCAATCTTATTCTTATACTCTAAAAATATTATTTTTGTAACTTCAGTTTTTAACCTTGCTACGTACCAAAAATTTAGATTGTCCTACGGATCAGGGGCCGCAAATCGGATCTTTTTTTGTTGATCTGACGCAGATCCGTCTCCATAGTCTTGAATCTGAGTTCTGTATAACACAACTAAAAACGAGATGTCAGAGGTCGGTGAGAATTGCTCCCACCGTAAACCCTCCGACGCTCAAATCAGATATCTTTCTAAAAATATAGAAAGATAAATGGGGGATACATATGTGGTGGATTGAGTATAGATGGAAGTCATACTTTCAAGAATAGAGAGAGAATCCTTTTGAGAGAGAATAAGTATTCTGGGATGAGAGCTGACTTTTTGGGATGGAAGATTACATTCTGGACGGAGAAGCTTTTCCTCTGTCCTCCCTCATTTTTTTTCTCTCCCATTCTCTGTTGGGATCAAGTCTTTATATAGTTAAAAAATTTTATCCATAGCCAACCGTCAAAGATAACCGTCGATCATACTTATCCGTAACCAACCGCAGAAAATAACCGTCATTGGATTAGATAAAGTGGTTTGAACGATTTTCTGGGTATACTGTACCCATCAAACCTATACCTCAAAATTTAATAAATTTATTATAATAATAATGGTCATATAATTAGGAATGATTTCATTATGTGACCAATCTATGGATTACATTTTTTTAAATAATTTTTATAATTTAAACTCATAATTTATATATTAAAATAGAATAATTTTACTGTTATATTAGGCATTGATATATCTTAAAAAATGACAACACTGCCTTACTTTAGCTATGGTTGATTTCATGTAACTCTATATATTAATTATTTTTGAATACTTTGGTCAGAATAATTATCTTTATTGTTTGAACTCATAATTTATAAGTCAAAATTGAATGAACCTACCACTCTATTGAGTATTATTGTACCTTAAAAATGGTGACACTACACAACTTAGCCATGGTTGATTTCATGTAGTTATATATGGTTATGTTTTTCGGATGCTTTGATCAAGTCCATTGGTTTTGTGATTCAAACTGATTTGCTAAATTGTAATGGCATTAAGGACAGAGTATCCTTTAATAGTGATACTATCTGATTTAGCTGTTATAATTATATTATGAGTAGATATAATCTGAAAATTGTGATACTGTCTGATTTAGCTGTTATAATTATGTCATGAAAATGGTGCTCGGTCGCCTTGGCCCCATTTTCCCCTAATCAGACGATTCAGAGATGAAGAGATAGTCATCGTACCTAAAAAGCCTTATGGGTTTTTGTCAACTCCTCGGGCCCATAGAGTTAGATGTTCTCAGACGTTAATTGGGAGTTTGACCTGCTAGAGGCCATCGAGATTTCAGTTTTGTGTCATTGGCTTCATGTCCTCGAAATTTTATTAGAGATATAGGTCTCTTATAGTGTTCTCGGGCCTTTTAGGTTAAATTGGTCTCTTGGACCATTTTAGCCATTCAGGCTTTTCGGAATGCTGACCCACGTCCTCGGGCTTCTAAGACTAAGGCTTCTTAGGCCTTTTAGGATGTGAAGGACTGTCTTTGGGCCTCTCGGGCCAAATCATCCTCGTAAGCCTCTTAGTTTATAGGCCTAACTTTTTGGGCATTTCTTTCTAGGCTATGGATACCGGAACCCATCAATAACGTTATTTATTTATTTTTATAAAATTTTATCTGTATAGATAATTAGATAAGACGTTATACCATTAAAATTATATAGTCTTCATTTAATAGCACTCAAAAATATTAAATATTCTATCTAATGCGAGACTAGTCAGAATTTTTTAAAAAATAAAAGTCTAAAATAGTCATTCTGTGATACAATAATTTTTTTAAATATTCTCATACCGAGCGAGATGTAATATAACAAGAAATATATACATAACAAGAAGAAAAAATTAAACCCTAAAAGCATAAGTTATGAACCAACATATATTTAAATGTTGTATATATTTGTAAAAGTTTGCTAGTTTATAACTCAATAATATTTATATTCTAAAAGTATAAGTCATTTAATTATGAAGCAACTTATATTTATAAGCTTAGTACATTTATAACTCAATAGGCACTGTCCATTTGTATTAGTTTTGAAATAATTGAATATATCAATATATATTTTAAAATTTTAAAAATTAAAATTAAAAAAAAAATACACACACACATTAATTGTTGGACCCTACACCGGGATAGAGCAAGAGGATACTGATTCACTGAGTAATTTCTTCGTCTTTTAAGTGTAACTTTTTTTAATGTATTTTTTAATTAAAAAAAACCTAAAATTAGGGCAAAGTAGTATTTTTTACCAAGCAATATCCCCATTCACGCCTGGTCAGGGGATTCGGGGTACAATGCGGGGGATCAGGGGGGTCTGCCACGCCCTCGCGCGTCGCAGACCCCTGCGATGTCTTCCTGGCCGTCAGATTTGACGGCCACCTTTTTTTAAAAAAAAAAAATCATAAATTTAAAAAATAATATATATTATT
>JAOVVI020012245.1:0-12314 GCA_028571085.2 Nepenthes alata | reverse complement strand
TATCAATTTATGATTTTAAAAAATATTTGTTCTAGTATATCTAATGTCAATACGTATTATTCAATATATTCAATACCGATATTACTACTTTACGATCTCAGCACGAGCATATAATAAATAAATAATAGATAAATATAATTAATTTTTTCCCTTAGTAATTAAAATCCAAATAATCCAAATACTCTGTCAAATTTAACATACCAATAGAACCCAAATTAAACATAACTTTTAAAACTGGCAATGACACTGACCAAATTAACCCCTGTCCGATCTCCAAAAGAAATACAACTTGCTCCAAAACCAAATAAATCATAAGAAAAAGTATCTAACAAATATCAAAATCATCACAATATGAAACCTATACAAAAAAATCCATATGATACAGTACTCACAAATTATACAGACTATAATAAACAAACTAAGCAATAACTCTAACGAAAGCCTCGAATATAAATGCAAATACAAACAATAAGCAAAGTCTTCAAATCTTCCCCCATCCAAATCCTGCAAGTAATCGATAGGCCTTTAATCCAACATGGTTATAAAATAGGAACAAATTGTGAGCCTAAAGCTTAACAAGTATATAAATAATATGCAAATTATGTACATAAATCAGATAGGACTAAAAAGGATATACATCATGTGAATATTCAATATGTCCAAACTTTTTGATGTGTCTATGAATCCGGATTCTTGTACGGATTAGGGAGCCGCTTGATTTTTTTCGGGCGGCCAACCTGAAGCGGCTCCAATCTCCATGACTTCGAATCTGGATCCTGCATATCACAACTAATAAATAAGAGGTCAGAGGATGACGGGAATTCACTCCCTAATTTATCTTACGACGCTCAAGTCAGAAAACCTTTCTAGATAGATGGAAAGATAAGAGTAAATGGATGATACTTTGATGTGTGTATCGGGGGATTAAGTGTTTGAGTGTGCTCGGCTAGGGAACGGCTTAGAGACATGGAGGACTAGGCTTCGATAAATGCGCCTGGCCATGAGACGGCTTTGAGAGATGAAGAATTGAGCTTCGAATAATGCGGTTGACCAAGGAGCAGCTTTGAGATGGATGCTCTTGTGGGAGAGTGGTTATCTGAAGGAGGAAAGAACTCCTAGGCAATGATAATGGAGAGAGGAATGCCCGCTGAACTCCTCTCTGGCTACCAGCGAGGGGTGCTTCCTACGCCTAACTACACAAGCTGTTTTCGCTATCCTGGCAGCATGAGAGTTTGGAGCAGACGCAGCGCCTACGCAGGCACGAGCCTGGATCGGAGGGTTGCTTCAAAAGCCGAGGGTGCTCCCACTCTGTTGGGGTAGCCTTTTGAACTCGAGCTAAGTGAGGAAGTGCGAGGGTGACCATACTCTATCCACCAGCTCTCTCTTGTCTTCTTGGGTTCTCCTCTTTGGAACTTTCTCCTTCCTCTTGCCCCACTTTCCTGCGAAGGAAAGGTGGTATATGCAGAGCGAGGGCTGTGAAGCCTATCTTAGGGCACATGGTTCGCCACTGTTGCTCACGGGGATTCGCTAAATCATAGCTGCTAGCCCGGGGCGATGCATGATCAAGGACAATATTTTGGAAATATTTGCTGAGTTGTCAGGGCGGTTGTCATAGCTGTATTATGGCAAAATCTTCTTGCTGGCCCATGCTTGGCTGCGGGAGCTGCATACTGGCAAGGACGCATGGTCCTGCCTTCCAAGCTGGAGTCGCTGAACTGTGGGGCTTTGGGCCGAGTTGCGTGGACTTCCCAGTGGCCTCTCAGGTTCTTGTGCTAGGCTTTGGAGGAATCCTTAACGGACCGTTGATTTCTGTACTTCAAATTTTGGGCTGGCTCATGGTATCGGACCCATCACATTCAAATGTGTAGTCCAAATTATGACTTTGTACACAAAATTCCTAATATATATACTAATATCAAATAGTCTAATTGTATGAAATCGTCCAAAAGTCCAAATCATATGATTCTAAAAGCACAAATGTCCAAGGTCGGATAATTTCGAATGTTATGTCAAAACTTGCGAATCTCAGATGCCAATCATTTCAAAAGTCTTAAATACAACGCGGGTCAAAATCTTAAAATATTTAAATCATGCTAACATTTGAGAACTAAGAGCCAAAAGGCCAACTTTGATCAAAGGTTGCACATACTTCTGGTAATATTAGACTAAAACACTACTATTTAAATCTATGGGAAAGTTGTCTGCAATTACATCTTATAGATGGGGTCAAACGTTACTTTCTTTTGCCACCTGTGGGAATAGGTGTAATCATTTAGTGTGTATGATATTTTAGGGCGTCTGAATATATTATTTCGTCAATTTTTTATAATAATTCTTAGCCAAATGCCAAACGGTAGAACCCATAATAAATATCTAAAACTTTTTCACTTTGTTTAAAAAATACAAATATCCAAAACTTTTTACTCTATGGAAAAGTATAAATATCAAGACTTTTTACCTTGAAGGAAAGTACAAATATCAAATCAAATATCAAAACCGAGTCCTAATTGAGCACTTACGTGGATTGTCACATGCATGGCTAAATGTACAAGTTTCATGACTTTTTTTTTTCAAATGTTTTTGTATAATATTTTAAAATATATACCTATTCAGTGAAAAACAAATTGAATTTTTAAATTTTCAGTAAAACCCAACAAAATTTCAAAACATTACATGTATACAACAATATTCAAAACATAGGAGTAAAAGTATAACTTGCATATATATTAAAACAAGAAATGTAAACAAAATCAAAGGATATGTGAAACAAACCAAAGAAATGGGATTAGAATACTTGCTTTAAACCTCTATTCTAATAGATCTGATTTTAAAAAGTTTTAAAACCTCCTTCCTTCTATCGTTGTATGTTCTTTCCAAAACACGCATAAGTACCAATACAGGTGCACTTCAAGTGCCACTAAACTTTCCAAAACAAGTATGAGCGCCCCTTATGTGCCTATTAGGCACCAAGCTTGATTTTAAATAATTAGATTTTTCTCGTATTTTTATTATATAATTATTTTTCAAATTGACCCAAATTATAATAATGAAATCATGATCATAAACAAAAAAATATCAAGCTTACAGTCACGATCAATGCTGTGATCAATACTGATATTTTTTTTAATCCATGCTTGGGATTTTATCGATATCAAGCCTATCAAATAAATATTTTTACTAATTAAACCCAGGAAGCAAATATCGGTTGATATATCATTAGTACAATATATCATAATTTTGGCATTGTATTGAGAAATATCTATGTCAGGGGGTCTCAATATTTATATATGTCATCTGATATGTTATTAGTGCTGAGGTTTTCTTTACCTGAATATGCTTGGTGATCCAATTGAGGATTTTCCTTGGGACCATTGATGGTGGTGAAATTCATGCATATATCAAAAATAGAAGTAAGAGGCAAATCAATGAAATTCAGCTCTGGGACTAGTCAATGAATTTCTTAGTATAAGACTGATTTCATGCCTTTCTAATTGACTCTCTTCAAACGGTGGATTTAGTGACCCAAAACAACTGCCTTTGTGTTGATGAATGGTGAACTTGCAAACTAAAAGCAAGTCTATATGATGTGTTTGCTCACGGGTACGTATGTGCGCGCGTGCACGACATTATGACAAGTTTGATTTTTTCCTTTTTCTTCTTTTATCTTTCTTTTATTTTGGGGGGGGGAGTGTCTCAGACAAATGCATTTTGAAATGAGAAGGCTACAGAGATGATAAACTGTGAATGCTACTTTGTCACATTCATACACTATAGATTGAACCTTCTATTGATTCCCAAATAAGTGGGTGGGGCATTTGTTGCACAAACACGTGATATGAAAATATCAGGCATTGATATCGGCTGTAGCCGTATCAATTTTTGACATATTGGTCGTAAATTGTTTTTTAAATTGTAACCTGACAAGGAAATAATGGCTCATATATCGGTTAAATATTAAAAAATGTCGAATATATTTGTTAATATATCGTGATATATTATTAATTCAGTGACATATTATGATTTTATTGTAATAGTAGGAAATATTTGTATTAGGATTCCATATATACTAATATTTATTAGCCAATGTTTCATTCAATAGATTCATATTATTGATCATTTAATAGGAGATGAGTTAATTTGAATACCACTGCACTGGTCACTGGCATGTTGACTTTGACTATAACATTTTACAACTTTTTATAACTATTTTACATCTATAGAAAGAACGATACTTTAAAATCAGTAAACAATAAGAAAATTAAAAGGGGCCCATACTCTATTTGTACAGAGAAAGATGATTATAAAAGAATTGTATTATGAGTTGTACGAGTATTATTTCTCATTTTCAATTATCCTTACATTTATAATGTGCAGTGTTGGCCTTCACACTGTTTTCGAGCTTGATGAAATGAAGAAACGGATGAAATCAGCTCAGCTTCAAACTTTTGATCATACAGACAATGACTTGGTGAAAGATCATTTGCGGCACTTGGTAACCTCTATGCTTTTTTAAGTTGCTTTTTCTATTATTTTGGACACTTGCAATTGTAATAATAATTGTCTTTTAAGTCTCATTAAGGGAGATTAACCAAATGAATCCAAGTTCATTATTTTACTTGATTTAATTTAATATCCTCCGAGAGTAAAAGTATTTCTAAATTATTTTTTTCACTCCTAGCTCAAGTTTTTCCATGTCCATCTCTTTTCTTTCTTCTAATCACAATTAGCCTGTTTTTCCTTGCAAGTGCTCCAATTAGTCCATGTTTTACTGTCCTACCTTAGATGTCATTTTCTTATTTTATTTTCTAACATTCTAATATCTAGAATACTTACTTTTTGTGTATGTCTGATCACCAGACATTTTGATCCATAAAGCCTTCGCTTTTAAGGTATATTTTGATCACAAATCACACCGTTACAATTCTTCTTTTTAACCAATCTACACCAAATATTTTACTAAAATATAACCCAACGTTCTTTTCTTTCTTTTAATCACAGCTAACTTGCATTTTCTTGCTGAGTGTTATAATTGGTCTATGTTTTAGTGTCCTACCTTGAGGGTCATTCCCTCATCTTATTTTTTATAGGTTTGAATTCTGAACTTTTGCTAATGCTATTATTTCTTAACCTGCCTTTTAATGTGACACTAATCATTCATATTAACATCATGATATCTGGATTGATTACTTTCTGTGCATGTTTGATCGCCAAATTATAAAGAATAGCTGGTCTATAGATGTGTTATAAAATCTTTCTTTTACTTTTGAGGTATATTTTGATCACAAAATGCCGATACAATTTTTTCATTTTAAGCAACCTACACCAAAGATTATATAAAATGTAACCCAGCAGGCTTGTTTATACGCCCTTATAATATGTATATTAGTTTTATGGAGTGAAAGAGAAGGGGGAAAAAAAGAGTGAAGGAAAGAGAAAGAAATTGAAGAAAATCCCTCTTACCTAGAGCTAGATAGATAAATATATCTTTATTTTGCCCCTTAACAAATGGTGAAAAATGGAATAATTTCAAAGGGATAATATAACAAAAAGAATTTCTTTGTGAAATTTCTGAATGAATGTAGAGTTTATACATCCATCTTTTTTAAACCCAATTTGGAAAGCTGTTAAAGTTTTCTGTATTAACGATTATGATGTTTTCATCAAGACAAATTGGATGATATTATTAGATGAGTCTAATATATTTTAATTTGTAATCATAATTTCAGTTGTATAAGTTGTCAAAATAAAATTCTGACCATTGGGAGTATAAGGAATGATAAAAAAGAAAGAGAGTGAGAGAGGACCATAACAGGACTCCTTTTCTATTTAAATCTAAGAAAATTTAGATGAAATTATGTTTTTTTTTTTAAATTTTCTTCCCTATGTCTCTCCTCTCTTATTTCCCAGAGCCAAAGCCTAATGAAATAGTTCATGATCTCATTTTCCTCCCAATTCCAGATAAGTGGCCGATCGCCTGTTCAAGTACGTGACGAAATTCTCTGTCGGTTTGTGTTCCCAGAGCGACCGGGTGCTTTGATGAAATTTCTCGACGTCTTTAGTCCTCGGTGGAACATCAGCTTGTTCCACTACCGTGCTCAGGTTAGCTCTCGAAACCAAAAAAATTCGATGCTCAACACGGTAGATTGATGTGAAAGATATTTGAAAATATTATTCTTGCTATTAAGATTATTATAATCTTACTGAAAAACATAATGTGGCCTTCATTGAGCGGTCTCATGCTGTTTGTTGTTCTTTTTCTGAGTAAATCCATATAATAAGTGTCATATCTTTAACTTTGATAAAATACTCCTAAAAAGATACCTGAAAAAATGAAAACAAGAACACTAGCCCAAGTTTATTACAGTTTGTTTTTTTTTGGTAATAAAGAATTCTTGCCCATTCTTCGGGTCTCGGGCCAATTTCCAAGTGCAGACTCAGCTACAAAGATTATGCCCCGGCTAACTACGGCACATAGCAGTAGTAATCAAACTCATGATCACGAACTGAACCGTAATGTCCCGAGTTGCCCTCGTCAACCGCACTTGCTTATGCAAGTAGTTTACTATAATTTTACCAAAATAACATCGGCGTGTCATTTGTTAAATGATCTATTTTCTTGTATTTTTTCTTATTCAGTGGGCCTACATAATCGGTATCACATCAAAATTTTCTATATAACCAAAGTCTACTTCTAGCCTGAGTAGTGCTTCTCCTGAAAAAGACATTGTCTCACATCTGCCCATAGTCACTAAGAGGTTCTTTTTCACTTAACTGAGTTCATGGCCAGGCTGAAAAAGAAAAATACTGTCTTTATGGTTAGTTTACTATAGTTTTACAGATGAATTTGTTTGTGACACTTGTAAGCTGCCTTTTCTTTACCATTCGTTTCTATTGAGTGAACTGATACGGTAGGTTTTGCGTCGTTCTTTAGGGTGAAACTGGTGCGGATGTGTTGGTCGGAATCCAAGTTCCCCCATCCGAGAAAGAAGAATTCTGGGATCGTGCTAATAGCCTCGGATACGGCTACTCGGACAAAACTAGTGACAAAGCCTACCAGATATTGATGCACTAATTGGATCTCCGGTTTGCTTGGCTTGGCTTCATATGACCCGGGGCTGATGCTGTTAACCTTAATTTCAATAAGATCGGTCACCCGCGGTTGGTGCCCAGTTTGGGGTGTTATGGGACATCTTTTAGCCACTATTATTGCGACACGTTCGATGATATGATGTCCCATCTATCCATCTATACTGATCGGTCCTAATGAAAATAGATGGTTAAATGTATGGACTGTGTCGTTTGAGGGTATCCGAATGGTGACTAAAAGCGGTCTCCAAAACATCTCACTCTTTTCCTAAGACTAGACTCGACTCTATGTATTTTGTTTGAAGCGGAAGATCCGAGAATATCTTCACTCTGTCTTTTTTTTTTTTTTTATTTTTTTAGGAATCGAGTTAGGCGGCTTATTTATGTGTCAATATTATCAAATTTGCATAAAAATTATATCATAATGTTTGGTTATTCCAAATAATATGATTTTCAAAATATCTCATCTTGGATATTTTTAGATATAACGATATAGTCTTATTTATTTATGTTAATAAATTTATATAAAAATAGATATATAAATAATAATGAGTTCGCAATGCTTTTAATAACTCTTTTTAAATGTAAGTTGAAGGAATTTTTTAAAAGATATAAACCCTAAAAAATTAAGAGGGGTTTGCATTTCTTATCTGTATATAAAAAGATTATTATAAATATAGAATGAATAATAATATATTAATATGAAAAATGAAATAAGCCATGCTAAATTAAATGAAAATTATAATGTTTTTATATTATATTTACCATTTCTAATCCTCCAAAGTGATGAAGATTGTGGTCGTCCTCGGCGAAATAAACGTGGGAGGTTATGTTTCGCGCCATTGATGGCAGCCATTAGCGTCCTATCTTCTTCGATCTTCCGTCAGTCAGCTCCTTCTCCTTCACTTCCCTTCCCTTGCACTGCAAATCCATCTCGTCAGTTCCCTCCAGAGCCGTCTGTACACGCCACACTCACTTCGCCTTCCGTCACCAAATTCAAATCCCACCGCCTGCCTTTCTCGTCATCCACCGCTCAGTTCCTCGAGAAGCAGCGTACATTTCTGTCCAAGCAACAAATCCAGCAGCCCCATTTTGATACAAACCTTCCTAGTGACATTCCACCGTCACACGAAGCCCAAATCCTCTATCATAATTGCATCGATCTGCTCCGTTTATCCGTCCGGTGCAGTGACGTTGGGCTTGGAAAAGCAGTTCACGCGTCAATTTTGAAGTTTGAGGAAGATTCCTACTTGTCCAATGCGTTGATTACTGCTTATCTCCGGCTGGGTCTCGTCTTTGATGCTTACGGAGTATTCACTGGCATGCCGGCCCCTGATGTAGTCTCATATACTGCGTTAATTTCGTTTTTCGCGAAGTCTTGTTATGAATTGGAGGCTGTGGAGCTTTTCTTTAGGATGCGGGAGTCAGGAATTGAGCCGAATGAGTTCAGTTTCGTTGCATTATTAACTGCCTGCAGTCGAATTGGTGATTTGGGATTGGGATTTCAGGTCCATTCATTGATAATTAAATTGGGTTATTTGTGTAGTACTTACGTTGTGAATGCCTTGATGGGATTGTATAGCAAGTGCAGGTGCTTGGAAGATGCGTTCGAATTGTTCGACAAAATACCTGAAAGAGACATTACATCGTGGAATACTGTGATAGCGGGTATGGTGGGTCAGTTGATGTATGAGAGTGCCTTTGAATTGTTCTACGCTATGCAGAAGATCCACCACTTGAGAGCTGACCACTTCACCCTTTCGAGCATTCTGAATGCTTGTGCGGATCGCTCGGCCTCTATGGAAGGCAGGGAAATTCACGCCTATGCTCTTAAGATCGGATTGGAGAGCAATCTAAGTGTGAACAATGCACTTATTACTTTTTACACAAACTGCAGGGATTTAAAAGATGTGGAGATTTTGTTTGACAGGATGCCTGTCAAAGATGTTTTCAGTTGGACGAGCATGATTACTGCATACATGGAGTTTGGCATGGTGGATTTGGCTATTGAGATGTTCAGCCGGATGCCCGAGAGGAATTCGGTCTCTTACAATGCAATTCTAGCTGGACTTTCTCAGAATGATGAGGGTTCGCAGGTTCTCCATTTGTTTTGCAGAATGATTGTGGAAGGCGTCGAATTGACTGATTTCACACTAACTAGTGTTGTCGCTGCTAGTAGTTTGCTTTCCGAGAAGCGTGTCAGCGAGCAGATTCACGGTTTTGTTATCAAATTCGGTGTTGGTTTGAATGCTTTCATTGAAGCAGCTCTGTTAGACATGCTCACTAGGTGTGGAAGGATGTCTGATGCTCAAAAGATGTTCTGCCGGAGACAATACAAGATGAGCTCAGCCAACTGGGCATCGATGATATGCGGATTTGCCCGAAATGGGCAGCCCGAGGAAGCGCTCTCTCTCTTCTGTAACGCGCATCGAGAGGAAACCATGATTGTTGATGAAGTTATATTGACTGCAGAACTCGGAATATGTGGAACACTCGGGTTTTGCGAGATGGGCAGGCAAATTCACTGTCGTGTTGTTAAATCTGGGTTTCTTTACGATATGGGGGTCGGAAACGCCATTGTTAGTATGTATTCAAAGTGCTGCGACATTGAAGATGCAAAAAAGGCTTTTGATCTCATGCCTTCACGCAATATAGTATCGTGGAATGGCTTGATCGCAGGCCATCTTCTTCACAGGCAGGGTGATGAGGCCCTAGCCGTATGGTCGAAGTTGGAGACTGAGTCCTTAAACCCAGACTCAATTACTTTTGCTCTAATCATTTCTTCGTTTAGGCATACTAAATTAAATCTAGTTAACGATTGTCGGAAGTTGTTTCTCTCGATGAAGACGACATACAACATTGAGCCCACTTCGGATCATTATGCATCGTTCGTTAGCGTTTTGGCTTCTTGGGGTTTCCTCGAAGAAGCAGAGAATTCAATAGCTAACATGCCTATTGAGCCGGTGATTTCGGTTTGGCATGCTTTACTCAACGGCTGCAGAATTCATCGGAATTCGACGGTCGGGAAAAGAACTGTCAGGCGTATTCTATCAATGGAGCCGCAAGATCCATCGTCGTTTATACTCATGTCGAATATATATTCTGCTTCCTGTCGATGGCATTGCTCGGAAACTATGAGGGCCGAAATGAGGAGGAAAGGGTTCCGGAAGCTTCCAGCTCGTAGCTGGTTAGTTCATGAGAGCAGAATTCATGCATTTTATGCAAGAGATAAGTCACACTTGGAATTCAAAGACATCGAAAGTGGGCTAGAAATACTGATCATTGAATGCCAAAGAGCGGGATATGTGCCTGATACGAGCTTTGTTCTTCATGAAGTCGAGGAAGGCCAAAAACCAGATTTCTTGTTCCATCATAGTGCAAAATTAGCCGTGACATATGGGATTTTGATGGCAAGGGCAGGGAGAACTGTAAGAGTCTCAAAGAATATCATTTTATGTGGTGATTGCCATAACTTTTTGAAGCATGTATCGGTTGTCACAAAGAGGATGATATGTGTGAGAGATACTTCAGGCTTTCATTTGTTCTCCAACGGCCAATGCTCATGTAAAGATCACTGGTAATGTGTTTTCCATCAAATTTAATGGATGGTTGGAAATCATTTTAGCCCTTGCAATGTTCATGTATTTGATGGGATTCCATTACGATCGTGGATCAAAATATTAGTATCACTCACTGATATATCACTATTGGACATATCAAATAAAAAAATTTTAATAAATTATAAGTTGATAAGGCTATATTGACAAATATTTTAAATATCGACCAATTTATCGTTGATATAACAATATATTACTATATCATTGTGGAATCAATATATGTCCGTATTAAGGGGCCAATTATTTTTATCTATGGTTATGCAATTATTTTTATCTATGGTTATGGTCCTATTAAATATGAGGCTCTCCGGTCATCATAATGGTTGACATTGTTTTAAAAGTGATAGATAGTAGAAATTGATATATTATTTTACTGTATTATTTTAATCTTGTGTAAGGATAGATTTCAACTATTTGAAGTTATAATTTTAAATTATAAAATTAGTTTTTATATTTAATTATTTTTTATAATTCCATAATCTTGATATATGGTACATCGAAACATAGTATATTTCACCAAATATATATATATATATATATACACGAATTGTACTATCAACAATATGTAATTTTTAGTTTAATTTTAATTTTCTATTTTTCTTAATTATATCCATTAGTCTGAAATTGATGGCCGGTAAATTTTTTAGCCAAATTTTAGGCAACTTCGACTCTAATGCGTCACTGGGTCCGGGTTCTCATGGGGATTAGAAAGTTTTCAGATTTTTTAACTCGGGTGGATCACAAATAGGTCCAATCTCTGCGAATCTTCAACCTGGGCCCTGCACATCATAAACGACAAATAATAGGTCAGAAGACAGTGAGATGTCCTCCCACTGTAAACACTCTGACGTTCAAATCAGAAATCTTTCACAGGGGACAAAAAGATGTAGTTATAGAAGTAAACGTGATGGGGAATACATATATGCAGGGTGTGCATATGATATTTGGAGGAGACTTGTGCTTCCCTTTTTGCACTACTAAAAATGGCTCACTATCATTGCCGTATTGGGGTGATGGTTTGAGGGAAGATTGTTGGTTCTTTCTCCTCGTTTTCTTGAGTGTAATGTGTTAGGATCAATTTTAGATCTCTAAGCACTGATTAGATTCTTTCTGAAACTTAAATGAGGGATCGAGAGGTCAGGATCCCCCTCTCTGTTGAGAGAAAAGACATTTGTAGGCTCCGTGAATGAGGCTTTCCGGCATGAGAATCTCCAATAGATGGCTTGCCAAGATTCGCCGATGCTGAGCGCTGGTGGTGGTCAGCGGTGTCAGTTTCACCTTGTGGTGGCGCAAGGATCGTCGTCGGGCATGGCCGACACTAGCCTGTTTAGCCTTGCTTGGATTGGTTGAACGACTGCTAGGACGACTGCGCTACAGCTTGCCAGCGTTGACCTCATCTCCCATTGGTTGGCATTCCCTGAGCCGGCACCTCCTGCGCTGCTAGTCTGCAGCCGCTTCAGTAGAAGCGCAGGCGAAGCTGATTAGGCGAGCGTCAGGGGCGCCTAATGGACTTTGCCCTAATTTCCCTGGGTCATCGTCGCCTGGTTGGGCCCTACTACTAGTTGGGCTTGTTTGCTATTGGTTAGACTTCGCTGGTTCTGGTCAAAATTT
>JAOVVI020012244.1:0-12314 GCA_028571085.2 Nepenthes alata | reverse complement strand
AGGGGGCAAGTTGCAATAGTGCAACTTCATAACCCTAGCATACATACAGCTGAAGTGCTGAAGACAACATAACAAATAGCTGTGAAAGTCTATGCAGAACAGCCATGCAGTGGCCCGTGGATCTTTCTCTTCACTTCTACCCTGTTGTTTCCCTTACTTAACAGCACAAAGTCGCTGCACTACCTCAGCTGCCACCATGGGTCATATGCACAGTTGCGGATCTCTACTTCTCCATCTTGATCTGTCCACCACCTCTCAGTCTCTAGTTTTAGGAAAGGCATCTCTCTATCTCAGCTTCAGCTTTTCCTATCCACGCTCTTTTTGTGAGTTGTGGTGTACCAATACAGCACCTAGAGATATCTTTCACATCGGCTAATACAAACTGTATCTCAGCCATATCTATCCTCCTCGATAGATACAGATGAGACCAAATCGGTCCCAAAAATCCAGACATATTGGCCAGTCAGAAATTTGAAATGTATCGACCAATATTTAATACTATGATTCAATCTCCATAGAACATTGATCCAAATATCCTAATTACCCCCATATTACATTATTTCTTCACCAGATTATTGTTCTCCATTAGCATTTTTGTCAACTGGGAAGACAACCATCAACTCACCTTCTGAATCAACAGGCAAGCTGGGAAAGGATTGTTGAAAAAATCATTATCACAAACACAAGAGGTTAACTTAGGGAAATTTTCGCAATAACAAGGGAATCTTCATCCAATCAGGATAATGCAATGGTGAATTGGAATACACGGAAGAACTTTGTATTAAGGCGCTGAAACATATTCACAAAATTTTGAATGCATACTTGCAAAGGAGTGGCCCAGTGCACAAGTTTTTGACATCATAGGATCTAGAGAAGGTCTTAAGTGTGAGCCCATTCAAGCACTGTAGATAGATTATTTCCATAATTTGAACTTCTAATCTCAAAGTCAAAATAGAGCAAACTTATTGTTGCGGTAAGGCCAATAGTTCTCATTGAGCAAATAGAAGAATAATCTTCACATTTGGAAAATACACATTATAATTGATAATGTCTGTTGAAATGTAGAATTAGAATATATTTTAAAATATGATATGATATATTTCTTTGCAGAGGCAATTAATATTTTCGATAAATGTAGATAACCCTATATATGTAAGTAGCATCAACCCTAAGTATGGGGTTTTTCTCTTATTATCTTCTCTTGGTAAATTTCTAGATAACATCGAAGCACAAGGATACACAAACCTAGCTGTCACCGCCGTTGGGGGACCTCTAATCTCCAATAGTTGAAGTGCCTCATTCCATTAAATAAAACCCCCATATTAATCTCTTGTCTTCATTCCTTCTCACCTAATCAAAGGCTTAAAGAATAAAATCTAGGTTCATGAAAAAACCCTAGGCTTCGATTCATCATTCTAGGGCTTTTTTCTTTCTCTTTTTTTTTCTCGTGAGGGTTGATTTGATCAAAGAAAGTTCATGTTATGATTTCTTGTGAATTCAAACCACAAATTCTCAGTCGATTGTGAATTTTCATGGTTTCATTTGAGATGTGCGTTGGTTGGTGGTTAACCAGAATCAGGTGATTTCAAGTTATCTGTATTTGTGATTCCAAGTCCATTGTGGTGGTCTACTCTAATGTGCTGCCGCAATTTCCTGATTTCATGACTGCACTCTCTTCTGTTCTTCCTTGTGATAACTTTCTAAAGGCCATTGTTCACAGTTTGAAGGCCACAGTTCAATTTCTTCCTGTTCACTGTTCACCTACTTCCACTTATTGCTGTGTTTTGAAGACTTTTGTTTTTTAATCAATTTATTTGGGGAGTTCTTAGCTCAATTGCCGGACTTGATTTTGATGAGTGAGACTCAATTTGTTGTGGTTGGCCGATTACTCACGAATACTGAATCTAAATATGGTGCTTTTGGTCAAAAATTAATTTGTTTTCACTGTGGTAGAATAGTCATAAATGAAATAAGTTTTGGTAGTTACAGAGGAAGCCTGCTATCACTCCTAATCAGAATTTTATTTCACTTGTTCAATCTAGCAGCCACATCTCCTATCTCTCGGCGTCTCTTGAGCTTGGATCATTAACTCCAATTCCTATGATTACATAATTGGAATCACATGTATCTTATTTAATTATCAAGTATGCTCCACTATTCCTAATTTACTCTAGCTAACAGCTCCTCTAAAAAGGTTACAGGGGCTGGCTCTAGTTATCTGACATGGTCATTACATCTCTCATCTATTATTTTCTTGCTAAATTTTCAGTTTACCCTTCTCTCAGTTAACAGGTTTATTCAATAGCATAATTATTGTGCAGTATTTTCTCCACTAATTGTGAATTCAGGATCATGCAAAGAAGAATTATTAGTCGATGTCATCTAGAGTCAGGAGGTCTCTAAATGCTCGATGAAGAACCAAACCTTTTTACATATTCTAATGCTACTTCCACACTGCTAGATATTAATTGTAGGTTAAGTCATCCCCCCTTTTTTATTCTGAAGAAAATTATGTCCAACTATAAATTCTATTACAAATTTACTTTATAAATTATGACAGCTTGCCAAACACTATTATTGATCATATTTCCATCAAAAAAATCCACATGCATCTGCCCTTTGAGTTAGTACACTTATACTCAAATGTCTAAGGACTTTGTCCTTTTTTTCACAATTGAGACTTCATTATTTTGTTACTTTTGTTAATGGTCATTCACGTAATACCTGGTTATATTTAATAAAATATTATTTGAGTTATATTCCACTTTTTTTTGCATTATATGCTGAAATTATGACCCAATTTTCTTTTTCTATCCTTAATTTGTGGAGTAATAATAGTCATGAATATTTTTCTAATTTTTTTGTCATTCTTTTACCAGCGTAGTATTCTTCATTAGTCATTTTGTCCTAATAGATACCCCAACAAAACGGAGGAATAATAAGGAAGAATAGGCAATTGATAGAGGTTCCAAATATTTTTTTGAGTGATGATACAACATGTTATCTTATTAATTGAATGTCATTAGATACCTTTCAAGAAATATTCCTTATCATGAATTATTTCCTGAAAAACAATTACATTCTCTTTCCATGGATATTTGGTTATGTTATGTCTGTGATATTCGGTCTCGAGTAATAAAGGTTGGTCACAAGTCTATGGCGTGTATTTATTTGGTTATGCTTATACTCAGAAGGGATATCAATCTTTCTTTCCAGAGTTTTGACTTTTTTTCTGGTATCCTTTGATGTTACATGTCATAAGGTCTAGAGACTATAAACCATTTTATCCTGAAGGGTCTTCATCAAGTTCGTCTTCTACTATCCCTTCTAGTGATGATATTCTTGCTTATAAAAATTGTTCATAAGATTGTGTCTCCTATGCTTTTGTCACTTGTGCCTTCCTGTCTTTCTATCATTCAGACTTATATCTGTGATCCTTATCAAATGTTTAGTTTCATCAACGGAATGAAGTAGATCTTGAGTCGAGCCCCATCGAGACGATTCTTCAATTCATAAAGATTATTTTCCTAATCTAGACCTTCCAACAGCATTAACGAAGAATTATTGCAGCTGTGATCAGTATCTCATGTCTACTACATTATCATATGCTAATGTTTTATCTTCTCAATAGACTCTTGTATTCGCCTTAGACTCTATTAGTTTACCTTTATATATCTCTAAGGCTATTTCATATACTAGTCAGCGGGCTTATATCGAGGAAGAGATGGTTGCTCTTAAACATAATCACACTAGGGATTAGGTCCCTTTGCCTCCAAGGAAGAAATCCATCGGCTGTAAATGGAAATGCACAGTGAAAATTGATTTGGATTGTCCTTTAGCTTAGTTGAAAGCCCATCTAGTGGCTTTAGTATATGCTGAGACAAATAGGATGGACTACACCAAGTCCTTTTTCTCCTACCGCCAAATTGACTTCTGTTAGACTTCTAATCATGTTGGTCACTACGGATCACTGAAATCCATATCAATTAGACGTTCAAAATGTCTTCTTCATGGCGATCTGCATGAGGAGGTTTAACTAGAGCAGCCACCAAGGTTTGTTGCTTAGGAAAAATCTAGATTTGTTGGACAGCTAAGAAGTCTATATGGTTTCAAAAAGTCCCCACCAGTGTGGTTTGGAACTTCAGTGAAGTTGTCTTTGAATTTGAGCTCTCCTATTGTGACAGCGGTTACTCTGTGTTTCATTATTATTCTCTTTTTACTCACTGTCCTATTCTTTTGAATATTGGTGGTGCATATTAGTCACAAACATTATCATCTTGCCTTCTCAACCCCCCTAGAAGAAGGAAAATCTGCTAGCCTAATGAATTAGAATAGTTTCCCTACCATATAAGGCATAAGTGCAAAACAATCAGCCTTCTACTTCGGAGCACAAGTAAGAAGCAAGAATTTAACGGGATTTCTTCGTCAAATTTTCAAAGGGATCAACGACATTTGGATTACCGCTTCTCGTACTTTTTATTTTGTTTCTAGCTTTGTTGAGGAAATTATGTCCTTCCATGACACAATTTCCAATTGTCTTTCAATAGTGCAAGCAAATATCCATATCGACAAAGAATAGAATCAGGAAGTCAATTCCGAAACATCTGATTTCTCACTAAAAGTGGTCAAATAGAAAAGTTCACATGCTCATTTTGCCTTAAATGATACTAAAATGTGACAAGTAGCATAGTATGTTGCAATGTTTCCTTTTATGTAACATGGAAATATGAGAAAGAAATCACTTGATTTATCAAGATATTAGTTGGTATGTCCCAGAAGGTAAATCACTCTCCCGGATTTCACTACAAAATCTCCAACAACCAAGAAAATCTTCTAAAGCTGCATCTTGGAAAGGAAGCTTGCATGCATTACCAATGCGCACCATAATATGGAATACCCCATGAAACACTAGGATTTCCAAAAAAGTAGTGTTGCGCAAGCAAGTCATCCATAGTCACAGTTATCACGCCTACAAATTTTGATATAAAATTGTGTTCCCCTTTTTAAGTCATAATGCTCATCCTATTCCACATGATGTCCAGGAGTCATAGAATCCATCCAATTCTCTTTTGCTTCAATATGAGCCTACCATTCTATGCACAAGAATCACTCTCGGAAGCAGTAACTTTAAAATACACAACTACAATGGTCGGCCATATGGCTGAATGTCAACATAATGACAATAAAGGGGTAATTAATGATGTCAAGTATCCACTTGGATGAAATGTTTTGTCTTGGAAAGTGCATCTTATAATCACAGAACTAATAGAATTTATAGATAAACTATTGATATTGGTATCGGTAACAATTGCAGTTAAATAGATATCGGACATGTCAAAAAATATCTATCGGTATTAAATATATCGGATGGAAAAAAATTTCAAAAATTGTAAGCTGAAAGGGTTATATCGGCCGATATTTAAGCCAAATATCTACCGTATCAGTCGATATTTTAACTATCGATTAATATGTAAACATATCACAATATTATTGCTATATCAAGAAATATCGATGTCGGAACCCCCTAATACCGACACATCGGCTGATACATATGGTATTAGCCAATATTTGCATCCACGATAGAATCACATTAATAAAACAGCAAAACACCCAGACCCTCTCAAACCCATCCCTCTCAAAACCAAAATAAACGAGAGAAAATGTACACGCACTGTCAGCAACAGTCAGATGCCTCATTTCATAACACCAGAGGTCACATAATTCGTATATTTGTCAGAAGTAGTCATGTAAAAATTTCAGAAAAAGGAAGAGACTTTGACACAGATCAAGACCACAAAAACAGATAATAAAACAAGTATATTGCCCACTGATAAACTGGATTAAAATTTAGTTTTCAGGCAGGTCAAGATAAAGACGCAGAGAATTGGCATCAAAACTGAAGGAGCAAAAAGTGCCAGCACTCATCCTCGGATGATACAAGGAGAAAATAATAAAAACAGTCTCTCAGTAATATTCCAGAAAAGAGAGCCAAAACTCAGCCCTTGGTTACCCAATATGTGGTATGATAAGGTGAAGTATTCAGAAAAGCTTCATTTCGAAAAAGGTTGTCTTTAGAAATCATAAAGGCACACACGTTACGTGATATGCATTATGCATGCCATTAGAATATCCAATAATAATGACACAACCAAATATGCACCTGGGTTTTGGACCTAAAATGGAATGGCATCCGAGAACATCCAATTAGTAGGCGCCAAGGGTTCCACATGTGAGAAGATGGAGAAGAAAGTCACAGAGTACGCAAATGGAAACAAAAATGCTGCCAAACTATCGTAAATTTTTTGATATTCCACACCAAGATGCTAAGACAATCAAAACAAACTCTCTGTCAGAATCACCTGTGTTTTCTCTTGACATGGCCTAAAAATATGTGCTGGAACAATCACCACATGCCAAATTATAACCGGTCCTTGTCAATGATAGAGCGTTAACTTCCCTTGGATAAAATTCGTTCGGTTAATAACGACAGAAACTGTCAGTCGTTATCATAACCAATCAATGCTAGATTTCAATGCATTGCAACCTATAACGGAAATGTGCACCAATCCAAGCATATAAAACCAAACAACCAACCAAAAGGAAACAGGAAATCAGTAAACAACCTCCAATCCCCAAAAAGGTTCCATAATGACTAACAATAAACGATACAAATGATAGCAACTGTGACGTCAGGCTGAAAACATAGCCAACAAAGTTGAAAACATTGGCTCGTCCGACAAATCTCGCATAAGGCTCTAATCGCTAAGCTGAATCTAACCTAACATCATCTATTATTTCCCAGTTTACTATTTTCTCACGTTAGCCAAGCAGTTAAGAAGAGCCAACGCATTAAAAAAAGGAGCAGCTAACAAAGCGCGGCACACAAACAAAACTACGCAAATTGATGATGGACGTCATTGTGAAAAAAGAACACAAATAAACAAAAATAATTCTATGAAGTTGAAAACCACTTCTCCAGTAGGAAGAAGAAAACCCCAAAATTGCATGAGCAAGGAGCAATTGAAAACAAAGGGGGTTGCAGAGAGCTACCCACATAACTAAATACTTGAAATTGACACAAATACGTAAGGAAAGAAAAGTACCTGGCAGGCGGAATGCAGCCGGCAAAGCTCCAATAATCACCCACCAACAAAAGATAACAAACACAAAAATTTTGATCAATTCGAAGTATATTACGGATAGGTATGAAACTTATGAGGAACAGTCATCTTCTTTATCCTCGACAGAGCAGCATTGGGGACGGAGGCAGAGGGAGAGGGAAAGATAGAGGGAGAGGGAGCGGGGTGCTCATGGTGAAGTGACAAAAGAGACGGAGGGACAAAGCAAGACAAAAGGGGCTACGGACCGCTAGCAATTCGAGTTTGTGGCCTCGTCCTCCCGTTTTTCGGCTTTGGTTTCTCTCGAATACGGTGTTGAGCGTGTGGCAGCTTAAATTCCAGAACTGCCCCTTCGATTAGGATTTCTCTCGAATACATATGGACAGATTATATATATATATAAATGTAGTTTAGTCGCATAAGGATGTGCATGTATTAAAGGAACTTGCCTAAATTATTTTATAAGGTTTTAAAATGGCCTAAAAAATCGCAGTAACTAAAGATAAATTAATAAGAAATATGTTTTACTTTAGAATATTCTTTTGTACAAGGCATAATAATAGCTCTAAAATATTTTCGACAGAGATGTTTATAAAAAATAATCTATAGCATAATTTTAGCGGTTGGTTGGAGACATTGCATTATTAGAGAAATGGATGATTTTCTCGCATTTGGACGAGCCAATGTGTAAAGCCAATGAGTTGCCTGACTAAGGAAGCGGGTAGTATTTAAAGCTTTAAGGCGAGCTTATAATTTAAATGTTGGAAGGTGTTTTATACTTTTTGTGCAATACTTTTGGAGTGATTTGTGCATTCATTTTGAAAAAAAATGTTAGATATTATGCACTAAAAATCATTTATTGAATAATTATTTAACAACTATGAATTATTTATTATTTATTTATAATTTACATATGTTATATCATTTTGATCGGTACGCTAATAGTAGGCTGGCCCAAGAAGGAGGAACGGCCCAGATCCACAATGGCCCATTAGCTCCTGGACGATCAACATTTGTCGTTGACCAGTCGATAGTCTAATGAGTCAGAAGAAGCCCAAGAGCAAGACAGCCTACTTGGGCCCTGGACGGTCAATATTTTTGTTGACCCGAGCCATGCAAGACAGTTAATACTTTGGTTAACCGAAGCCATGACCAATTAACCGTCTGCAGACCAACCTCAAGTAGGCCAAACCCAGTTTGGTCCACACGACTGTCCTCGACCAGCAACGATCTTCTCCTCTGATTTCGCAGAAGATAATCTGCACTACAACGATTATCACCAGATTCAACGTGCATCCCTAAAGGAAGGCGTCATAATTCTTTCCCTGTCTACTAAAAATCCTAACGGTTGTAGAATACAGAAGAAAAGTAATCAATCCAACGATCATTACTACCATAAACGATCCACGCTAGAAAAGGAACCGATCTCAATAAAGCGCAAAAATTAAACTCTTCTGCACAAGGAAGGCAGCCCAAAGCAACGCCTATAAAAGGCCATGGAGTCCTCACTCCAAGGCACGTTTGCATTCTCCCACAATAAGCTCAAACGCTTAAACTTGCCGCAAAGTTCTATGTAGAAAAGCTCACACGCTTCAGACTGCAAACACTCTCTCTCTTTGTCACTACGTTCCCAACGAACACAATGCTTAGAGCTAGCGCTCCTCACAAGCCAATAAAGCCTCTCTCAATGAAAGCACTCACATATCTCAAATGCTCTTTGCATTTCCTTGCATTCTTTTCTTTTACCTTTTTAATTCAAAAACTATTTGCTGACTTGATCATCGGAGTGTTTACGGTGGGATAATCTCCCGCCATCACCTAGCCTCTTGTTCGTAGTTATGATATGCAGGATCTAGATTCGATGGACGAAACCAAGCTCAAACAATTTGTTCAAAACTTAGATTCAGGACGCATCATTACATCGTCTGCGGGAAGCTTACAAAAAGGCAACCACTTTTTTTCACAATCTTTCTCTTTCTCAATTTCACCTCTCATCAAATAGAATGATGAATACAAGAGTGCAAGTTAGCGGTCCCACTAGAGACACGACCACACCCTATCAGGACCGGTCTATTGATAACCAGGTCAACCGGGTGGTCAATGGTGTACTAACACTCTTTTTTCAGAACCTGATGGAAGACATGAGTAGTATGAATAGAATGCTCCAAATACTCTACGTCGGCCAGAAGAATGTCCAGCAGGGGACTCTGCTCGCAGCATTCCCTACTCTGGCCACCAAGAGATGATGCCAGAAGAATAAGAAATTGTCCAAGAAGACCAAGAGGTCGGCCAACACTCAAGCTTTGAAGGCCTCACAGGCCCAAAGCAGTTTATGGCTAGAAGAACATCTGGGCAATAGGACTCCGGAGGAGAGTCAAGAACGAAGGAATCCCCGATACTCTTGGGCGGATGCCTCCCCTCGGGCTCAAGAGGGAGCGTCTAGGATCGTTAGATCCGTTGGTGGCAGTAATCGGCCAGCTACTTGCCACGTCAGAGAAATGACGGAGTTGAGAACCTACCTCAACTCCAAAAGAACTGACAACGCCATCTCCACGGATTCGCTGGTGGAGAAGATCCTGAAACGCATATTCAAAGATGATGAACACGCCATGGATCTAGACAGATCTCCTTTCACGACGTAGATCTTGTACTGTTCCATGCCAGCCAAGTTCAAGATGCCAACTCTTAACTCTTACAACGGGAGCACTGATCACATGTACCACCTCAATCATTTTCATACTCATCTGAGTCTACAAGGGTTGGAGGACGCAGCCATGTGTTCCTACTTCCCTCTTGCGTTGAAGAGAGACGTCCGCATCTGGTTGCTTTTGGTTCCATCGTCTCCCATCAGATTCGATCCAGAACTTCCGAGAACTCTCTAATCTCTTCTTGGTGCAATACACCTCTAGTCGCACGAGAAGAAAAGCACTTTGGCACCTTTCTCATATCAAATAGAAGTAGGGAGAGAATCCGTGGAAGTTCCTGGATCTCTTTGTGGCAAAGGCGAGAAGAATCCCCAGGCTCATAGAGGAGACGAAACTTGGTAGTTTCATCTTTGCCTTAATGCATTGAGACTTCTTTAGACACCTAGCACATAAAAATTCACAGACCTTTCGAGAGGCGGAATCTATCACCGGGGCTTACACAATAGCGCAGGAAGCCAACGAGACTAAACATCTCGCTCTTTCCCAACTGTGAGAAAGAGGAAGCACAACGGCAGTGACCACTTCCACCGAAAGTAGCACAGGATCAGAGTATCAAAAGGGATGGACTACGGGCCGATCAACCTGACGTCCCTGACCGACACACGCTCTGACGTCCTCATGTAGATCCGTGGGAAGAAATTTCTTAAATAGCCAAAACTACTTAAGAAAGCGGAGGGAAAAAATCCAGCAAAGTATTGCGATTTTCATCGATCTTTCAAGCACTCCACAGAAGATTGCAAGACGCTCTAGCGGGAGATCAAGGAACTCATCCGAAGGGGCCACCTCACCAGGTTAGTCAGGAACCCTGGGTAGAGCTCTAGTGCCTCAGGAGGACCAGAACATTCCCTACCATAGAATCGGGTCGCAGTTGGAGTGGTCAATATGATCACAACCCGGTAGATCAAGACCCTAGCGAATTACAAGGAGTAGCAGGTTGGGCGAAAGAAATAACGTACTAAAGATAACGTCATTAGCTTTAGCGATAATGACTTGAGCCATGTAATCTCCCCCCATGCAGATCCCCTTATTGTATTCGCGCTTGTCTCGAATGGTAGCGTCGACTACCAACTGAAACGAGTTTTCATTGACAATCGAAGTTCCTGTGATTTGCTTTACCTTGATGTATTTTTTTAATTTGATTTAAAAAAGAGTCAGTTGAAACCTGTCGAAGGTCCACTCTATGGCCATGACAACAAACCAGTGGCCGTCTAAGAAGCAATCAAGTTGGAGGTCACCCTGAGCACGTACCCAAGAAAGGCGAGTCGTACACTCACCTTCTTAATCGTTGACATGCCTTCCATGTACAACACAATTCTATGCCGCCCATGCCTAACAGTATTTGGAACCGTCATTTCAATACCGCACCTCAAGATGAAATTTCCAACCGCATGCAGTATTGGTGAAGTGTTGAGCAACCAAGTCACTAGGAGGACATACTACATGTCCAAGATCGCTCCAAGTGGCAGCATAAAGGTGGCAGGAGAACTTAACCATCAAGATGAAGCGACTCTGTAGCAAGCACAGTCTGGTGAGATTACTGATCTAATCCCACTGAATCTGGAAGACCCGGAGAGGTGTGTGTAGATCAGAGGCTCACTCACCGGGACACTGCGCGATGAGCTGATCGCGTTCTTACGACAGAACGCCGACGTCTTTGCGTGGACACCTGCTGACATGCCTAAGATTCCAACAAGAGCAATGGTCCAGAAGTTAGGCCTCGATCCCGCCCGCAAACCCATCAAGCAGAAGCGGAGGAACCACTCCATGGAGAAGTTGATCATTATCCAGGAGGAGGTAAAGAAGCTGTCAGACGCCGATTTTATCAAAGAAGTCCAATACCCGGATTGACTCTCCAACGTCGTCATGGTAAAGAAAAGTAATTAAAAATGGCGAATGTGCGTTGATTTCACCGATATTAACAAAACTTTCCCAAAAGACAGCTTCCCTTTATCCATGATCTACCTACTGGTAGACTCGACATCCGGACACAAACTGATGAGCTTCATAAACGCGTACTCAAGCTATAACCAGATTCGAATGAGCTCAGAGGATGAGAAACACACTTCGTTCATGACAGACCAAGGCACTTATTGGTATAAGGTGATACCCTTCGATCTAAAGAACGCAGGTGCCACTTACCAATGGCTTATGAATAAGATATTCGAAAAGTAGATCCGCCGTAATATAGAGGTGTACGTCGACGACGTGCTCATTAAGAGTAAGACCACCAATGACCATATTCATGATCTGGCTGAATCCTTCGAGGTGCTCCGCGCATATCAGATAAAGCTGAACTTTTCTAAGTGCATCTTCAGAGTATCCTCTTAAAAGTTCTTGGGTTTCATCATCCCACAACGATAGATTGAGGCAAACTCGGAGAAGATCAAGACCCTTACAAGCATGACTCCACCGCGGAGTGTCAAAGATATCGAAAGGCTAACCGAACGACTGGCAGCCTTGTACCATTTCTTGGTCAAATCAGAGGACAAGT